>CM069866.1:38183594-38343594 GCA_036172795.1 Pelodytes ibericus | reverse complement strand
AAAATGTATTTCTAGTTTTTATTTCTTTTTATGTGCCAATGCTGCCTTTCTCTTTCCCTTACCCCCATTTTTCTCTCTCTCCCCCCTCCCCTTGTCTGTCTCTTAATCCCCTCACTCCCCTTGTCTCTGTCTCTTAACCCCTTCCCTCCCCTTGTCTCTTAACCCCCTCACTCCCCTTGTCTCTTAACCCCTTCCCTCCCCTTGTCTCTTAACCCCTTCCCTCCCCTTGTCTCTGTCTCTTAACCCCCTCACTCCCGTCTCTTAACCCCTTCCCTCCCCTTGTCTCTGTCTCTTAACCCCCTCACTCCCCTTGTCTCTGTCTCTTAACCCCTTCCCTCCCCTTGTCTCTTAACCCCTTCCCTCCCCTTGTCTCTTAACCCCTTCCCTCCCCTTGTCTCTTAACCCCTTCCCTCCCCTTGTCTCTTAACCCCTTCCCTCCCCTTGTCTCTGTCTCTTAACCCCTTCCCTCCCCTTGTCTCTGTATCTTAACCCCCTCACTCCCCTTGTCTCTGTCTCTTAACCCCTTCCCTCCCCTTGTCTCTGTCTCTTAACCCCCTCACTCCCCTTGTCTCTTAACCCCTTCCCTCCCCTTGTCTCTTAACCCCTTCCCTCCCCTTGTCTCTTAACCCCTTCCCTCCCCTTGTCTCTTAACCCCTTCCCTCCCCTTGTCTCTGTCTCTTAACCCCCTCCCTCCCCTTGACTCTGTCTCTGCCCCCTCTCTCCCCCCTGTCTCTCTGCCCCCCTCCCTCCCTCCCCTGTCTCTCTGCCCCCCTCCCTCCCTCCCCCTGTCTCTCTGCCCCCCGTCTCTCTGCCCCCCTCCCTCCCTCCCCCTGTCTCTCTGCCCCCCTCCCTCCCTCGTCTCTCTGCCCCCCTCCCTCCCTCCCCCTGTCTCTCTGCCCCCCTCCCTCCCTCCCCCTGTCTCTCTGCCCCCCTCCCTCCCTCCCCCTGTCTCTCTGCCCCCCTCCCTCCCTCCCCCTGTCTCTCTGCCCCCCTCCCTACCTTCCCCTTACCTTGATCCCTGGTGGCTAGTGGGGGCAGCCGGGGGATGTCTGCACGATACTTGCAGACATCCTCCATGCTGCCCGGCACGGCAGTCTATTATGACGGACAGCTGTCCGTCATAATAGTCTGCCGTGTCGGGCAGCATGGAGGATATCTGCACGTATAGTGCAGACATCCCCCAGCTGCCCGATTGTCCCTAGTGGGGCAGCAGAGGAAGTCTGCGCGATGAGCGCAGACCTCCCCTGCTGCCGTCCGGCACGCTCGCCGGGACTTCTGTGACGAAAGCGGAAGTACCCGGCTTCTTCACAGAAGCCCCAGCGGTCGTGCTGGGCGGAAGCAGGGGAGTCTGCGCTCGTTGCGCAGACATCCCCTGCTGTTAGAGAGGGGGATCCAGGTCCCCTGCAGCTCTGCTGGGGACCTGGATCCATGTCTTATAATCTGACCTCAGTTTTCAGATTTTTTTTTCTGAAAAAAACCTCGTCTTATAATCGAGCAAATACGGTATTTCAGGCAATGTTTTCCCTATTTTGCAATGCCTACTACTTCAATATTTTCTTGATTTTGGTGTGCTGTTTACTGTACTGACAAATCTAGTGCAGTTCTGCATAATGCTCCTCTGAGCTGCAACTTAACTACATGGAGCTATGTCCAAGTTTTCGGTAAAATTTGTAAAAATAGAATACAGCAACGTAGTATAGAGATGATTAAACCATTTGGTGACTCTGAATCATTACACTCAGTCTGTCCTACTTGGGTGTTCTTATTTGATGCAAGCTACAAACAGTAGAGTAAGCAAAGTCTACTGCAGTTTCTGATACCCAGGGCCGCTATAAGGTAAGTACTGGGGAAGGGGGGAGGATTGGCTGTGGCATATTACTGGACAAATTAGCAGTGGCACATTAATGAGCAAATTGTCAGTAGAGTATAAATGCGCAAATTATTAGTGGCATATTAATGAGCAAATTATCAGTAGACTAGTAATGGATAAACTATCCAGGGGGAGGCCCATACTTCTTTTCAGTAAGGGGCCCTGAAATTACTGATGGCTGCCCTGCTGATAACCTTTAAGATTCTAGTTGTTATGGACTACATTACAGATAATTATCTGCTATCATTTCGTTGGAAACAGCTAGAGTGCCAAAAGTTTACAATCGCTTGTGTAGTTCACTTGGCGTGCGTTTTGAGATTTCATACAGCTTCCAAAATATGATAAAAGTGAAATTAAGGCTGATTGTAATATGTTTATTATCATATAACATGAAACAGTAATGCGGTGTGGCCATTTTCCTATTACTTAACATAAGAGCAAACTGACCGATTATATCCGTTTCGTGAACCAAACTGGTATTTGAAAGAGGAGGACATATACTCACGGTCCGGTGGCCCTGATCGCATGAGGAATATACGATACAAACATGCCACTTCACAAGAAATAGAAATCTTCAGCAACCAACGACTTCAACTAGAGGCGTCGGGAGTTCTGCGTCATCATTCATGGACCCCTGCTTCAGTTTCCGGTGATGCGTGCATGACGTAATGTTTAGGAAGTGTTGGCAGGTAGAACACAAAGGCAGATGTGAAATCAATAAGATCCTTTCTTATTAATCTCAAATGAGGTTCCCTTATTTCACTGCGAGGCTTTTAAACAGTCCTGTCCAAGTCATCTCTATTTATTGCCGTTAATGTGAATGACGTTTTAACTAGGTACGCCTGTATCAGACTCATTTTTATGCTGTGTATAGTATCAGTTTATATTAGCGTTCCGATTAAAATGAAAGAATTGTGATCATAAACAATAACTGATATTTAATTGAAGATAACCGAAATGCGTAAATGAAATAATACAAGTACCCTTTGAGCCCTCTTTTTTCTAAATAAACACTGTAGTAATGTGAATTGCAAGAATTAGGCTACATTAGTCAAGTTGCCTGTCCATTGTTTTAGTAAATCTCCCTCAAAATATTTTATAAATCAAAAGACACAATGGATTTATTATCCACATTAAAACACGGGATATAGACCTCTTGTTTATATATATATATATATATTTTTTTTTTGTTTTTTTTTTTACATCAACTATGCAGGAAGTGGGTAAACGCCAGATCCATATTCATGCACTTGTCCCTAGTGTGAGGATAAACTGGCAAGCAGGCAGCCTGGTCTGGTCAGCGACGGGCTTTCTCTGCTAGTGCAAAAAGAGATTTGATTTTGCATGGGATCAGCAGAGAGGACCTTAACTTAGGGATCTGCAGTAAAAGAGAGAGACCTCACACTCTGCAGACCCCGATCAGATGAGTGGGACCCCCGCTGGCTGTGCACCAGCCCCAAGAAATGCTATCTCCTAGCTGTGAGACACAGTAGAGATAGGGTTGCCACCTGGCCGGTAAAAAATTGGCTTGACCACAATGTTAAGTCTATGGAGGAAGTACCAAGGCCGGTATTTTTTTGGAGAAAAGGTGGCAACCCTAAGTAGAGAGTAAACCTGCATGTCTCTTAAGATTTACTTAAAGACAGAGTATATGTTTGTTTTTAAGGGAGGGAGGCAAGGGTTAGGAAAAAAAGCTACATTCCAGATGTATAAGAGACGGGCTTCCATTTAAAAAAAAAAAAGTTTGCCAGTAGAGGCACTGGCTGGGGAGATCAGAAGATCTGCCCTAACCAGCCCTCTACACGGCCGGAGCGCAGTAGGGGGCAGTCCTCACCATGTGCGAGGATGTCCCCACCCTGTGAAGCAGCGTCAGCATCACGGGGAAGCCGCGGCCAGCAAAAGCTCTGTGTGTTAAACACACACGGAGCAGTAAGTGCTGCTCGCACTCCCCACGATTAGTGATGATGCATTAGTGATGTATTTCCAAGATAATATTAACCCCTTAACGACAGATGACGTGCCAGTCACGTCACGGCAAATCATGGACTTGCCGACAGGTGACGTGCCTGGCACGTCATGCACTAAATCGCTTTCTTTACTCTATCATTGTTGCTACAATGCCCCTATGTAGAGGCATTGTGCAACACTAAAAAAAAGTGCAGGGGCACGCTACGACCGTAGCTGCCATTTAAAAATGGCAGCGCCGCCTGCACACATGTGCTTAGGAAGCGAACGATCGTTCGCTTCCTAAGCACTTCCGGTGTTGCTAAAGTGCCTCACTGGCGAGGCACTTAGCAACACCTTCGGCTCCCCCCAGAACCGATGGTGGTTGCTCTCCTATACAGGTAGCGCTTCCCTTCTACTGGCAAGAGCATCGGAAGTGAATGTATTAATGTATTAGAGCACTTCCATTGCTCTAGGGGGAGCCAATCGATGCCTGCACATCAGATCTGTGTGCAGGCATGTATGATAAGTGCTCTGATGAGCACTTATCATACTGTCAAAGGCAATATTTGTAAATATTGCCTTTGACAAGTATTGATCTGCCTCCCTTTCCTCACTATAGTTTTAGTGAGGGAGAGAGACAGATCAGAAAAAGTGAAAACGTTTTTTTTTTTACATAAAATAAAATATTTAATAAAATTTGACAAATCAAGGGCTTTTATAAAAGCCATTTCACGTGTTTAACCCCTTCCCTGCGATTGATCGCTGTGTACGCAGTGATCATACACAGCAGCACATTTTTTGCTGTCTGTGCATTTTTTAGGGGTTAATTATTTTTACTGTAATTCATTACAGTATAACAAAGGCTCTTTTAAGAGCTATTAACCCATTGCTTGCTGTAGATCACTGCCTAAGCAGCGATCTGACGCAAATGCAGCAAGCATTTTTACTTTTTTTAAAAACTTTTTTGTTACACCCGTCACGGGTTAATTATACCCACTAGGGGACTGCGTTTAACGTAAACATTTTTTTTTTAGCTGTCTGAGCGCATGTATAGCGACCAGTAACAGCTGATCAGTGGCAAAGGCGGTTTGGCGATTGCTCAGATGAGCATCACCAATCGCCTGGTTAAATCAATATTTGATCTGACCCATGTAGATCTTCCTCCCTCTCACTTGAGTTTTAGTGAGGGAGACAGACAGAGCTGTATAATGTAAGTTTTTAATTATAATATATTTAATAAAATTGAGACCCAAAGGCTTTTATAAAAAAGACCCTTCCCTGCCATTGATCGCTGTGTACGCAGTGATCTTCCATAGCAGCACATTTTTTGCTGTCTGTGCATTTTTTAGGGGTTAATGTTTTTACTGTCATTTATTACAGTATATCAAAGGCTCTTTTAAGAGCTATTAACCCCTTGCTTGCCATATATCACTGCCTAAGCAGTGCATATGGTCACTGCTTAAGCAGCGCATATGGTCACTGCCTAAGCAGCGTATATGGAGCGATCTGGCTGCAGAAGGATTTTTGTTGCTATCGCATTTTGTCAGACAAAGAGTTCCAGTCAAGGAAATCCGGGCTCCACCGCTCTCAGCTGCAGTGCCTATCCAGCACTGAAAGGGTGTGTGTTCCTCTCACTGTGTGGTCCAGGTGCCGGCTTCCCACGCCTAACCCAGTGTTAAAGAATCAATACATGAAGAAATGGTGAAGGGAAGAATCCTTCATTTCTGCAAATAAACATCACCTATTTTTCAACTTGGATTCCTGAGTGCGGATTCTTCCCATCACCATTTCTTCATTTATTGATTTTTTTTTGTCACACTCGCTATGGGTTAATTTTACCCACTAGGGGATTACGTGTATTCCTTTTGAAGCTGTCTGAACGCGTGTATAGCGGTCAGTAACAGCCGATCAGTGGCAAAGATGGTTTGGTGATTGCTCAAATGAGCATGGTCAGATCACTATTGGTAAATATTGTTCTGATCCATATGGATCTGCCTTCCTCTCCTCACTTGAGTTTTAAGGGAGAGAGACAGATGTGTATAATATGCTTTTAATTGTAATAAATTAAATTAAATGTTACAAAATTGTGAGACCCAAAGGCTTTTATAAGAGCCATACCCTTTGTATTAACCCCTTCCCTGCCACTGATCACTGCACAGCAGAACATTTTTTTCTTGTCTGTGCATTTTTAGGGGTTAATTTTTTTGTACAGTACTACAAAGGCTCTTATAAGAGCTATTAACCCCTTCCTTGCCCTACATGTCAAAATTCCAAGTTGGAAAATCAAAAAGCACACATCTCAAATGTGGCCTTTTAACCCCCAAACAAGCTGACAAACCTATGCATGGGTGGTATCCCTGTGCTCGGTAGATGTTGCTGAACACACATTGGGGTATTGTTTGGCAGTGACACATACCAAAATCTGTGAATGTGTGTCTAAAGTACAATTTATGTGGGAAAAAATACACAATAAAATTACTACCACAAACTTTGACAAAGGCTGGTGTTAGAATTTGTGCATGGAAAGGGTTAAAATACCACCATTTAAAATTGCCTAGGGTGTCTACTTTTACAAAATATATGCTTTTTTGGGGTAAAACACACTGTCTGGCTTCAAATGAAACATGGGGGCACAGGCTGACAACACGTCAAAATTCCAAGTTGGAAATGCGCACCTTAAAAATGTGGCCTTTTAGCCCCCCAAAAACCCAACAAATCTATGCATGGATGGTATCCCTGTACTCAGGAGTAGAGTTGAGCGGACACCTGGATGTTCGGGTTCGGCGGGTTCGGCCGAACTTCGGAAAAAAGTCCGGGTTCGGGGTCGAACTTGACCCTGAACCCAAACTCCATTGAAGTCAATGGGGCCGTAACTTTTAATGCCACTAAAATGCCTCTAAAAAAGTCCTGGAAAGGGCTAGAGGGCTGCAAGATGAAGTAAAATGTGGTTGAGTGTCCCCATTCATACGAATAGGTCAATTGACCTATTCGTATGAATGGGGACTCGATTTCGGTTTATAGACAGAAAATAGCCATGTAATGCAGGTTTTTTTTTGTTCGCTTTTGTCGATGAGGAGAAGATATTTCAAATAAAAGTCAGGAAACTTTTATTTTTTATTTATTTTTTACCATATTTTATTTATTTTTTATATAATATTATAAGATATAATCATAATGATGGCATCCAAAGAAAGCCCTTCTTGTCCTGATAAAAAACAATATATAATTTGTGTGGGTACAGCAAATGACAAAGAAGAAAATTACAGCTAAACACAAACAGCACAGAAATGTTAAAATCGCCATTGTCCAGAATGAACAAAAATGTTTCAAAGGCTCTGTCCTTAGGGGGTTAAACAGGACCTTACTGATACAGTTAATTTATTTAGTCAACCAGACCCTATTCTGAAGGAAATTTTTTCAAGCAAATATGTACCAATTTTGAAACGGATAGCATTCTGATGCAGTGACAAATTACAGATTAATTTCTCTGCTGAATGATGATATTAAGATGTATTCTCTATCTTGGCAGACATTACTTGCCAAACAGTGTTTACATTTTTGAGACTAGAAATATCTATGTTTAACAGTATGTTTAGTTATCACATGACTCAACTCATCCTATTGTTATTGAAAAATTTGATATACCATGGAAAGATTCAATTTGTCCAAAGAAGACAAAGAGAATCTATAGAAATAAGAACTAAAATAACAAAGATCAGGGGTGTGGCTGACAAGTGATGTAGAGCAGTCGCACTTCACTGCAGCTCTCGCCACCCAGGGCTATTCACATCGACAAACCCACGAAAATTACCATAAAAAATGGGGAAAAGCACTAAAAAGCTCACTCAAATGCCTAACCCATCAAAGGGTACGAAAATCCATCTATTGGCCTAGAAACGTTCCTTCCTAATTCCTCGGAAGTCGACGGAGGTCCTAAGCTACAAAATGGCGCCTGCTACACCAGAAGTGGGAAACAGCCCGGAGTACCCGACATTATCTGACTCGGATGGAGAAGAACAGGCACCCGCATGCTCATACTGCGTGGAGGCCTCATCCAAAGCAGATTTCCTGTCTCTTACTGACCAAATCAGAAAACGTTCTACCATCCGAGACGAAATAGCGGACTTGATGTGAGAATTAGCCGATCAAGGTTCCAGGCTGGCTACTATAGAACAAGACCAAGGAACTCTTGGATAATAGAGGAAGGAGGAACAATGTGCGTATACGAGGCCTTCCAGGAACAGATGGGCCCGAGGGTACAACGCTACTAGTGATGAAAATATTCCTCCTCCTCAGGCCTCAAGGCAACATAGATCCCATTCGCCTAGATCTGGCCCATCGTGCCATCCGCCCAAAAAACCTTAACAATCCTCAACCGAGAGACATTATATGCTCCTTTCATGATTACTCCATTAAAGAAATCGTTATGGAAGAGGCTAGGGGGCACGAACAATTGACGTACAAAGATCACAACAAACAATTACTGCCTGATGTGGCCTGGGCCACGCTTCAATTTCTCAAGATGTTGAAGCCAATGACAGACACCTTGAGGAAAGCCAATATTCGCTTCCGCTGGGGCCTTCCTCTGTCTCTCTTAGTCAGCAGAGACTCTGTCACACACACTCTGGAATATCCCGAAGACGCAGATAACTTCTGTGCTGCCCTAGCCATAGCGAAGCCAGACTTACCTGACTGGATCTCACACATGACTGGAACATCGCCGATCCCAGCTATATTGAACCCGCCTTGGATTTCGAGGCCACAAAGGAAGGAGAGACGCAGTCAAGATGGGTCTAACAGCCCTTTTCCACCTGTATACCTGAACCCGAACCATGCATAGACTCAACGCTGAGCTACGACACAACCCCAGCTAAGTTCCTATACCTTGTTCTCTTTTCCCTTTTGAACTGACCACACTCCTTGCACCCCCAGTCCCCCCACCCCCATCATTGTGCTCGCTGGCACTCTTCTATTCCAGAATAGACTATATGCTAATCTCACATAGACACCCAGGCTTAGTTTAACACACCCAGATAGATAATATTACACGGAGTGACCATGCCCCTACACGTATGCAAATACTTATGTCCACTCTTCGCAAAAAACAAGCTACATTGCAACTAAATGAATCACTACTGAAAAACTCCCCACATCTCCAAGATCTCACTACCTCCATTAAACACTATTTTCAAGACAATATGAATCCAGTGATTTCTACACAAGTTCTCTGGGAAGCACATAAGGCGTAATGAGAGGGCACTTAATCAGACTGGGATCCCACCTTTAGAAACAGAGAACGCAAACCCTCGTGCAAACACTATCTAAGATCAATCTACTAGAAACAAAACATAACTTATCAGCCACTATATTTGTAGAACTCACTCGCCTGCGGAGCGAACTCGCTAACATCTGCAACAATCAACTACAGAGCTCACTTCAGAAATTACGCAATACACAATATGCAGTGAGTGATAAACCAGGGAGGGCCCTTGCTAGAGCTCTTAGACATAAACAGGCAGCGGCCTGCATTCCCAAATTACGTACAAAACAACATATATTAGTTCACAGATCAGATCAAATAGCAGATACATTTAAACAATACTACCATGAACTCTATAACATATCGAAGGATAATAATTTCCCGCAAGACCCTACCTTGCACACATCTATCATGGAACATCTTGAGACACACATGAAAGTTAAACTCTCCCCTAGATTTGCAGAATCTTTAGAGGCTCCTATAACTACTGCAGAAGTCGCAGAGGTCATTCAAAATTCCCCCAACGGGAAAAGCCCTGGCCCAGATGGCTTCCCCATCATATATTACAGACTTTTCAAAGAGGACCTTCTTCCTCACCTGACAAATATGTTCAATGCCCTGGCCTCAGGAGGCACTTTGCCCGCACAATCTCAAGAAGCCCATATAACTATTATTCATAAACAAGAAAAAGACCCGGAACTCTGTAGTAGTTATCTACCCAAATATCTACTTAATGTAGATGTTAAACTCCTTGCAAAAATCCTTAGTATACGTCTGGGAACTGCTCTCCCACAACTCATCCATAGAGACCAAGTAGGCTTCACACCATACCGAGAAGCCAGAGACAATACTATCAAAGTCATTAGACTAATTCATCACTCCAACAAGGTCCCCACTGATCTTTTATCCACCGATGCTGAAAAGGCATTCGACAGGGTGAGCTGGCCCTTTATGAGATCCGTCCTACAACATATATGACTGAGGGATGCAATGTTTAATTGGGTTAATACCCTCTATCATGCTCCCTCGGCACGAATTAAAGTCAACGGAGTGATCTCTGACCCATTCATCCTGTCGAATGGCACTCCCTACTTTTTATACTAACCTTGGAACCGTTACTATGTGCCATCAGAACAAATCCTTCTATACATGGGCTGGAGATAGGACCCCATCCCCACAAAGCAGCTGCATTTGCAGATGACTTGCTCTTGTTGCTATCGCAACCACACATATCGCTACCACAAGTCATACAAGAACTAGGGGTCTATAGCAAGCTTTCCCAATTTAAGATCAATATGACCAAATTGGAAGCCCTGAACATTTCCCTCCCCCTCCCGCAATTAGAAGCACTTCAGTCCTCCTTTCCCTTTAGATAGGCCAAGAAAAAGTTAAAGTACTTGGGTATCTATCTTTCCCCTAACACTAACTCCCTATTTGACATCAACTATACCCCTCTTCTCGCTGCAATTAAAAAAGATCTGTCTGAATGGAATAAGAAATACATCTCATGGTTTGAGAGAGCAGCCTCTGTCAAAATGAATATTCTCCCCAGGATTTTATGTGTGATCCAAACATTGCCAATTCTAGTTCCCAAGACCTTTTTTAAAGACCTTAAAACTACTATTACCTGGTTTATTTGGAGACATAAGCCCCCTAGACTAGGATATTCATATCTCACAAGACCAAAAGACAAGGGTGGCCTTGGCCTTCCTAACATGGAAATCTATTACAATGCTTCCATGCTAGCACGTGTGGTGGAATGGACCATGCCAGCCCACAAATTATGGGTGTCCATTGAACAAAGAGTGCTAGATGTCCCCATCCCAGTGGCCGCTTGGGTGGCGTAGACAAACGGTAATCCTGGATTATTCTCATCCAGCAGTCCCTAACACTCTCCGGATCTGGAAAAAAAATTCTTCCACCCTGGGGCTACTCAACAACCTTTCACCCTTAATCTCATTAGCCTTTAATGACGAGTTCCCACCGGGACTGACTGGGCAAATCTTCCACTCCATGTTTCCCACCTGAATTCTGTATCCTAGACTGGTACATGCTTGATAGATTCTGGCTCTCTTAAACCATTGTCTGATATCACTACCATGTGTAACTCACGACCCTCAACCTGCTACACATATACTCAACTGCAGCATTTCTGGAAGTCTATTTCTCGAACATCACAGGGCCCCCATTTTCTTACTCCATTTGAGAAACTCTGTGCTACTAAAGACCCACCGCATAAACTAATTTCGGAAATGTACCGAGAACTTCTTTCACATACCAAGATAAACCATGCTACATACGGCTATGGGAAAGAGATTGCAACATCATATTTACAGAGGATCAATGGCGGAAAGTCTCTACCCTATCGCAAAAATGTTCCCAATCTACAAAAACACAAGAAAACTCTTTTAAGATTCTCACGATTCTTCGGTACAAAACACCGGACATTCTACACCATATGTATCGCTCCAAATCAGAGAGATGTTGGTGATGTAAGGCCAATACAGGAGACTATCCCAACATAGTTCCTTTTTGGAAAAAAGTATATTCAGTTATGAGCACTCAATCAGATTTATCTATTCAATTCTCCCCTCAGGCTATACTACTACACCATAACACACTCCCATTAAATATATACAAGAATTATACACTGATTCATATGCTGAATGCAGCTAAAACCTTAAAACCTAGATTCTGGAAACTCGACAATGCGGGATTGGATAGATTCGGTGGAGGCCATACGATCAGCAGAAAACCTCCTTCACGCTTCCCAAGGCAGAAGTCAGGCTCATGCCAGACAAGGTTTGCCTGGGCTGAATTTGTGGAGGGAGACAAGTTCTTAGAAGTATTGCAGTAGGTGCGACATAGCTGGGACTCGGGGATTATGCATCTTTACGACTGTGAATCTCCCCTTCCTCCCCCACCCCCCATTGTTTGTTGTTATTCTTCCCCCAATTCGAGAAAGTGGGGAAAATGTTCTGCAATGATTATTTGAGATATACCAAATGTCTTAACTGTTTTTTTTTCTAATAAATTAAATTCCATCATATTTGTTATTTTATTTTATAATTCATGTACTCTAAGTTTATTATACACCACTGATGTTTATTCATTGCATGACTGTAAATCTGCTTAAATTTTTTCTTATGTCTCCCCAAATACCTAACCTCCTATTCCTATTAGAATTCCCCCTCCCCCTTACTCCTCTCACCCTTCTCTATAATCTTTTTCTTTGATCAAACTTATAAAACCAATAAAGAAATATTAAACAAAAAAGAAATTAAAAAAAAAGACATAAAAATGAAAACTTTAGAGAGAATTGAAAAAAATCTGCTTACTTAGGAGGAGCCTCCAACCAATTTTATAAAACATTATATGATCAGCCAACAAATATTTCAAGGGGAGAAAGGGAAGAATATTTAGTAACGGAACGGTGGAGTTACCAGAAATATCACTGGAAAATTAAGACTCTCTTAACATAGAAATTACTAGAAAAACTTGATTAGGGAATTTAATAAACTAGCTAGATTTAAGACCCTGACGGCTTTGGAAATAGTTTTATTTTTAAATAATGAAAAGTAGTTCAGTAGATCACCTAACTCAGCGGTGTCCAAACTTTTTTCAAAGAGAGCCAGATTTGATGAAGTGAACATGCGTGAGGGCCGACCATTTTGCCTGACATTCTTTGAACCATTACAATTAAATGCAAAATAATTAACAAACACACACTTACACTATGCCACCCTCATACACACACACTATGCCACCCTCATACACACAATTACACTATTTCACCCTCATACACACACACTCTGCCACAAACACACTTGCACTAAGCCATCCTCATATAGAACACACACTTAAACTATGCTATCCTCATACATACACACACACACCAAGCTAAATTAAAAGCATTTTTTAATTTCAGTAGGATTACAATGTCATTTAGGCTCTTACCTCAAGGACCTTCTATCCGCAATGCAAAGTGGGAGACCCCGCTGTGTGCGCCGTTAGTAAACATCGTAGGAGGTCATGTGACCTATGTCACGTGACTTCTTCGTCACATAACTACAAACATCAAATCACAGATTTTGCCAAATTACCTGTAGGGCCGTATTAAACCAGGACACAGGCCTCAATCGGCACGCGGGCCGGACTTTGGACATGACTGACTAACTAATACTTTGAAATGTTGAAGGCGAATATCTTGCTGATCCCAAAGCCGTGTAACGACCCAATAGAGGTGGGTAGTTATAGGCCCATTTCACTTAGTAATGTGGACATGAAGCTCTTTGCCGCCATCATAGCAGAAAGAGTGAAAGCCAGTAACAATATGAGTTCTGTCTGTCGATGCAGAAAAGGCCTTCGACAGGGTCAGCTGGGGTTTCATTGCTACTTGAGGCCTTCGGTGTTAAAGGGTGGTATCATACAGCTATCATGTTATTATATAGTTCACTATCTGCTAGGACGGTAGGCCCAAAAATATGCACTAACTGGTTTGATCAAAGTACCTGGAACAAGACAGGGATGTCCCTAGTTCTCTACTTTATGACCATTTGGCCTTAAAAATAACAACTTGGTTGAGGGTCATCCAACTCCACATGGGCATTTTTAAAATTGCATTATATGCATATGACAGTGCTACTACATATTGCAAATCCAGCAAAATCCCTTGTGCATGTGACGAAAAGAAATCAAAGTGTACAGTACCATCTCCAATTACAAACGCAATGTCTCAAGGTTGATAGCAATCTGTACTAACATAGAGATAAGTGATATTAATAAATAAATAAAGGGGGGTTAGGTCTCCAAAATATTGAAAATGATTTCGCACATTGCAGCGATGCAGAAAGAAGAATAAAAAACAGAGGGCTGGTACAGAGTTGAGAGTAATTCTGGTTTGAGGGACCTCTCCGAATAACCATATTTGCTCAAATACAAGACAAGGTTTTTTTCAGAAAAAGACCCCTCATCTTATATTCAAGGTCATCAAATCGAGGTCTGACTATAAGACTGCACATACATGCAGACATCCTCCGTTGCTGCCCGGCACTTCCATGACAGAATCCGGGAGGTCACATGATCTTCCGGCTGTCCGTCATAATAGACAGAAGTGTTGGGCAGCATGGAGCCCCGACTGACCCCACTAGCCACCAGGGAGATTGGCTACGTTGGGGGGAGAGGAGAAAGGCCAGCTTTGGGGGAGAGAAGAGAGGCAACTTTGGGGGGGAGAGGGGTAGCGTTGGGAGGAGGGAGAGGAGAGAGGCAGCATTTGGGGGGAGGAGAGGAGAAAGGCAGCATTGGGGGGAGGGGGAGAAGAGAGCCAGCATTGGGGGGGAGGGAGCGGGTGGAGCCAGAATTGGGCAAGTCTGGGGGAGGGGGAAGAGGGAGCATTGGGCAAGTCTGGGGAGGGGGGAGAGGGAGCATTGGGCAAATCTGGGGGGTAGGGGCAGCATTGGCACATAAAAGGAAATAAAAACAAGAAATGCATTTTTTTTATATCATAATTTTTATCAAATATGAAAAAGCAATTTACATGTACATATATACAAGTTAAACTTTTTCCTATAGGGTAGTCTTATATTCAGGCTTTTAGTTTTTTACTAAAGGAAAATCCAAAGTTTGGGAGGGGTTGTCTTATATTCAAGTCTTATATTTGAGCAAATTGGTTAGTATAGAATTCAAAAAGAGCTCCACTTCCTCATATGTCTTGATTCAAATTATACCACCTTGGGATAAAATTAAAAGTACTTTAAAACTTGGAGATGAGATTATGGTGATGTTTATAATCAGGTGAAAAATATTTTTCAGGTCCACAAGACTAAATGTGTGCACATTTGGGAGCTGGGAAAGAGATGTAAATATTGTTATAAACGAGAATGAATGGATCTCATCTCTTAGTAAAGTGCATAAAGCAGTGCAGGGGCTATCTCTGGTGGAGGTGCATTACAAAGTAATAAATAAGTGGTATATGGTCAGTGCTGTATTTACCGCGAGGCATCCTAGGCGGATGCCTAGGGCGGCAAATTTTAGGGGGCGGCAGCGCCCCCCAGCACTGAAGAAAAAATAAATTTAAAAAAAAAAAAAAACGCGGCCCTTTAAAAAAAAAATAAAAAAGACCACGCTGGCAGGCAGAGACAGAGGTGAGAGGGGATCGGAAGATCCCCCCTCACCATCGCTCTGCCTGCCAGGCTGCACGGGGAGCCGAACAGGCAGCACAGAGAAACCTCCGTGCTGCCTGTTCGGCTCCCCGTGCAGTGTGCCGACACGGAAGTGCCGACAGTCACGTGACGGGCGTGCTGACGTCATACGCGCGCCCGGTCACGTGACCTGTCGGCACAATCGCCGGGAAGCCGAACAGGCAGCATGGAGGGACCATGCTGCCTGCCTGCCAGGGAAAGGTAAGTGCTGATGGGATGTGTGTGTGTATGTGTGTGTGTGTGATGGGAGTCAGAGTGTGTGTGATGGGAGACACTGTGTGTGATGGGAGTCAGAGTGTGTGTGATGGGAGACAGTGTGTGTGACTGAGTGTGATGGGAGTCAGAGTGTGTGTGATGGGAGACAGTGTGTGTGACTGAGTGTGTTGGGAGTCAGAGTGTGTGTGATGGGAGACAGTGTGTGTGACTGAGTGTGATAGGAGTCATAGTGTGTGATGGGAGACAGTGTGTGTGACTGAGTGTGATGGGAGTCAGAGTGTGTGTGATGGGAGACAGTGTGTGTGACTGAGTGTGATGGGAGTCAGTGTGTGTGACTGAGTGTGATGGGAGATGGGAGTCAGAGTGTGTGTGATGGGAGTAGGAGTGTGTGACTGAGTGTGATGGGAGTAGGAGTGTGTGACTGAGTGTGATGGGAGTGTGTGTGTGATGGGAGTATGAGCTTGATGTGAGTCTGAATGATGGGGCATGTCTTAGGTGTGTAACGTGGGTGTGCAGCTTGGGTAGGGGGGTGCCCGGATTTTGTCTGCCTAGGGCAGCACAAAATCAAGATACACCACTGTATATGGTTCCATCTAGAATGTAAAAACTCTGTCCCAGTAATAATGAAAAATGCTGGAGATGAGATTTGGTGGAAGTGCACAGATGTGGATCGGTTGTTGAAGATGGTGGAAACCATCAAAGAAATACTAACAGAATTATGCTATGATCTATGTGCTTTTTTCTGTTTTTTTTTCTTATATATACACTGTATACATACTGAGTATCATCTGCAAGGTGTACAGCAACAACAATATTCCTCAGGCAAATATTATATTTATTTTTATTTGCACGAAGGGTTCACTTAGCGCACCTACCACTCCTATTTTTTGGGTCATTTTGTCTGCCAGATATTTGAAGTTGCTGGTGCCTCTGGGGTCCTCCAGAGTCTTGCAACTGTGCATAAACCTTCTATTCGGCCACCACTAACCAATGCTCACAAGCAGAAATGGTTGCATTGGGCAGAAAAATATATGAAGACTAATTTTCAAGCAGTCCTGTTCACTGATGAGTGCCGTGCAACCCTGGATGGTCCAGATGGATGGAGTAGGGGATGGTTGGTGGACGGCCACCCTGTTCCAACAAGGCTGCGACGTCAGCAAGGCGGTGGTGGAGTCATGTTTTGGGCCGGAATCATGGGAAGAGAGCTGGTCGGCCCCTTTAGGGTCCCCGAAGGTGTAAAAATGACCTCTGCAAAGTATGTGGAGTTTCTGACTAACCACTTTCTTCCCTGGTACAGAAGGAAGAACTATGCATTCCGTAATAAAATCATCTTCATGCATGACAATGCACCATCTCATGCTACAAAGAATACCTCTGTATCAATGGCTGCTCTGGGAATAAAAGGAGAGAAAGTCATGTTGTGGCCTCCATCCTCCCCTGACCACAATCCTATTGAGAACTTTTGGAGCATACTGAAGCAAAAGATCTATGAGGGTGGGAGGCAGTTTTCATCCAAACAGCAGCTCTGGGAGGCTGTTCTGACATCTTGCAAACAAATTCAAGCAGACACTGTCCAAAAACTCACAAGTTCAATGGATGCAAGACTTGTGAAGCTGCTATCAAATAAGGGGTCCTATGTTAAAATGTAACGTGACCTGTTAAAATGTTTAAAAAGTTAAAATGTTGTTATAAGTTTGATTGAAATAGCTTTTGATTTCAGTAAATATGCTGCAAACAACACAAATGACAATTTTCAGTTCTTAACAACCTATAAAGTGTTTTGAAACTCTGAAAAGAGTAATTTTTTTTATGTTTAAAAAAAAATACTGTTATCATTAGGAGGTTTGTTCAATAAAATTTGAATTGTACTCTTAATAGTTGATAACATGAGAATTATGCTGACTGATATTTACATCAATTATTTAGGTAAATTAGAAAAATATCATTTGCATAATAATTTGGAACAGGCTGTAGTATGGATCTCTTGAAAGAGGTGTTTCTTTTTTTATTATTATTTATTTATAATTTCCTGGTGAAACAACAGATCAAATACAAAGTAAATAACACATTTTGTGAAAAAAAATAGGACAACGATCGGTACAGACAGCAAACAGGAATAGTCAAAAACCAGGCAGTATTAGCATCAGAATAAATCATGGAAGGATACAATACTAGAGAGGCAACTAGGCACTTATCTCAGCAAATGGGTATTTGCAACTGAGATTTTTAGAATATCCCTCTAGAATAGCCAAACCTAGAAATGTGATAAGGGAGGCAGGGAAAAACTGATAAACAGCCATTTAACTGGGCTATACAGGACTCAATGAACTGAAGGACAGAGGGTGTGCACAGCCACTGCCGGCAACAGCCACATACCACCGTGGCCCTACATGAGGTCTCCAAGACCCCGGTGAGTGGGACCCGCCATCAGGATAGCAGGACCTGGAATTCGCCCGTGTTGCCATCCATCCAGTGTTCTACCAAAATGTCCGGGAACTCAGAACTTCACTGTGATCGCGCACGTGTAGTAGACTCAATTCACACATTGAGTGATTGCGCACATGCGCAGTTCACCCGATGGGGACTTCTGGATTCCTGGACTTGTTGGTAGAACACCAGTAAGAGCTACACGTACTTCGTTTCACGGACAAAAAAAAAATAAACAAAAATCCCTACACCTCAAAACATAAACAAGGGACATATTCAACAAAAATAAGCCAAAACCTCTTGGCCTATGATGAGTCTATTATTCTGAGGCTTGATTATTAATCTGCGGGATAACAGAATACAGCCCAATCCTGCATGGGCCAACACCCAGACCCCAGGTGTGCTAATTCTCCAGTTGCCCTGAAGGACCCTTGTGGTGCGATAACCTTAGCTAGCCTGACTAGAAGAGACACTTGGGCCAATTTTAAAATAAATGTCTTGCCCTCTCTTTTTTTTCCCCTTCTTTCTCCCTTCTTTTCATATTCTAACATACTTCGAACAAAATAATTTTGCATAGTTTCCATCGAGTGTGGCCCCACGAAAAAAAAAAGATTTCAATGGGACAAAACTGAACAGGAACTTGTAAAGCAGCATACAAATATAAGACATTTCATTTAACCATGGCAAGCAATACATTTATCTTGGGATATATGGCAAAATTTCTTAGTTGGAGCTAAATTGGGGGCTAGTTGAAGGGGAACTCTATAAATACTTGGGGGCAGGACTGAATAAGCTTTTCTTATTTGTAGCTTAACCCTAAGGGAAACTGGTGAGTTGGGGTGCAGGGGTATGCATTAATCATAAAAGTACTTGGGGGCAAATACCTAAAGAGATTTTGATTGTTTTCTTATTCATTTATGTCCTCCAGATGGGTATCCTATCATTTGTCTTCTGTTGAGTGTGAGGCCAGTTCCGTAGAAGAGTGCCTTTAATTCTTTTGGGTTTTAGTTTCCCAGGTATTTTTATTCAGTAATGGAGTTGGTTGCTTCTCCCCAGTGACCCAGTCTGGGACCTCAAAATTTGGGAGATCCAATGCTTTCAGGAAAGTTGGGGGTCTACTTTGGGGATTTTAGAACCAAATAGTTACCATTTTCTGCCCCTTACACTAAAAAGAAAACCCCACCAGAATGGTATACCCTTTGCTTGAGTAATAGGTCTCAGACCTGTTATTACTTTTAAAGTCAATGGATACACGTCCTGGTGATTATTGATTGGAGACCCATCTATTTTAATTGGGTCTCTCGTTATTTGCTCAGTTATGTACTGCACCGATTAAATCTCTAGGTGCAGATGCTGGGATGGATGTTGGGTGGAGAACCCAATGTGCTCAGTCTAGTTTCACCATATAATCAGCATGCTTTTGTACTATTTCTCGGAACAGACTCTGTAATTTGAAAAAAAGATCCTCTGGGGCAACCGACCCAGGAACCCCGTGTACTCTTAAGTTTTTCCTTCTGCCTCCATTGTTCATGTATTCAAATTGGCGTTTGTATGAGTTTTGTTTGATTATGGGCACCTGTGATTTGTTGTATCCATATCTTTGGACACCTTTGCCATATCTTCCTCTAGATTGATCACTCTATGGCTAATATCACGTACGTCCTGGTTACAGTCCGAAATCTGTTGGATTTCTGACAGACTGTTTGTTTTTGTTTTGATTGCAGACCTTTCACCATAAACTGACAAAATTAGTATTATTTCTCCTTTTTAGCCTGCCAAGAGCACCAAAATCATATAGTATGCAGTTTCTGTTGTAGAAGCACAAATAAATGTGCCACCATGAGATCTGTGTTTTGCAAAGCTGCGGTTATTCACTGTAGTAGAAACCAATCTGAGTTCATGTTATGATGAGGGGACTCTCAAATCTAGTTTTAAAAAAATGTATTAGCCTCGTAGGCAGTGCCTGCTTATTCATACAAAGCATATTGCTAGGTTCAGAAGGATTAGATATTATAGATTTTTCCCAACCATATGCTATCTGAGAGCTGCAAGAAGTGTACTTGAAGTTATTGAGCATGCCAAGAGAGTTGAACCATTCCATCTCCTCTAAATTAATTTTCAGTTCACTCTCCCAGCTTTTCAGTGCTGAGGGGGTTTGGTGTTTTTGGCCAAATTTCTTTAACTCTACACATTTAGAGAACAGTTTCCTCGTATTATTATCATAAAATATAAATCTCATCAACCTATGTGATTCACCACTGTGGACTATGACTTTCCCAGCCATATAATTCTTCACCCTTAAATAGCTGAAGACTTCCCGGCTTATCAGATTAAATTCCCAGCTCAACACTTCAAAATATTGGGTCTTACCATTTATAACTAGATCCTTAAATGTACTGATATTTTGCCCTTGTTAACTTTTTCAAGCATAAGACATCAACCTCCAGCTCAATTTTATCTAGTCTCTGGAATTCCATGATCTCATCCTCCAATTTTAAAGTGTTTTTGATTTTTCCCCAAGCTGGTATGAGTTGGCTCAGGACATAAGACATCGTTATGTACACTTTCTTTACGTTCCAAATCAATTCAGAGAGTTCCATACTCATTATGTAACTGCTCTCGATTTTATACCAAACCTCCCCCTTAAATGTATCATTCTGTAGCATGGAGATATGCATTATTATCTCTGCTTTATATATCTCTTCAATATTTGGAAATCCTATCCCCCTTTATTGATTTTCTCAGCTATTGTGGATTGTTTGATCCTTGTTTTTCCCCCTCTCCAAACATAATTAGTAAAGGACGCTTGGATCAAAGATAACCATGACTTTGGAACCACCAGTGGTAACATTCTGAACAGGTATATCCATTTAGGGAGGATATAAGATTTTAAAACGTTAAATCTGCCCCACCATGAAACTTCTTGTACACTCCTCTCTTTAAGATCTTTGTTCATCGACTTCAAAATTTGTAGGAAATTAACTTTCAATAATTTGTATATCCTTTTACAGATTTTGATCCATAAGTACACTGTATGTAAATTCTTTTGATGGTTGAATTTATATTTCTCCTGAATCCTATTAATCTTGTTCCTGTCCACGTTGTTATACATAGCTATAGACTTGTCAATATTTAGTTTATAGTTGGAGACAGTGCTGTAGACCTCAATTTCCCTCATCGCATCAAACCAATCTGAACATATATTTGGGCCGAAGGTTCATGCGGATGGACAGCTATATAGCGCCATTGCTCCCTTCCGAATCGGCATCTTGATATTTCACCTTTACCCGAATAGATTTTGTGAAGTATATTGCTACTCCACATCTTTTTCCCTATTCTTTGATGCACTGATAACCAAGGGAAAGTTTTTACAGCTCCATATTTTTGTATCTATCAATCTCCAGTGGGTTTCCTGGATCATAGCAACTTGTATTTTTTCTTTAGTTAAGTATTAATTAAAGGCCCATCTCTTTGCGGGCATATTGAGACCTTGGATATTAATTGAGGCAATTCTACTCATTTTTACTAATTTCCTCCCTGTATAATATGTCTCGTAGGCTCTCTGTTACTTTAACATTAAACACCAATTCAACACCAACCTCCCATTGGGGCATCTGGGATCCAGGATCGGCAATCTGGATTCATCCCTATTCCCATCTCCCAACCCCGCTACACAGGTCATCTTTTTCTTTTTCTTCCATACCTTTGCACCATATTACCTCTTTTATTCCAAACCCTTATATAGCATAGTTCCATAATTATAATTACTGGTGCTTTTATGCTATTGAACACCTAATTTCCCTCTATACGCTGTTAATTAACTTAAACCTAGACAAAAACTTCCCCAAGTTATTTTTTCTTAGCTTACTTAAGTTGACTTATAAGTTGACTTATTTTGAGTTTACTAACTAACCCTTATGATTCAACAAAATCCTTGTGGTGACCTAGATCTAAAAACCCCTCAGCACAAAAAACAAAACATTTGTATCACCTAGCACCAAATTTATCTCTTTCATTCAAAAGACTCATATATATCACACCGCTCTTTTCCTATTATCTAGTGTTATGTTATCTTGTGTTGGGTTCCCCCCACCAAAAAATCCTTTTCTTTTATGAATTTACACCATATTGCCTCTTTCGTTCTGGACTCTTGTGTAGTGTAGATCTATTTTTATATTTACTAGTGCTCATGTGCTTTAACAATTTCTATTAAATATCTCTAATCCATCTATATAGTTGTGAGTCTACTTATCTTAAAACTTAAACAAAAACTTCCCCAAATTATTGTTTCTTAAATTTCTTAGATTGATATTTTGATACATTTATTCACTAACCCTTTTTACTCCAGAGTCCTTGTGATAACTTAAATCTGAATACTCCTCAATATAAAAAATATATAAAAAATAAGACATTTAATTACCTAACCCCGTGTATATCTTTTCCCTTCAAAAAAACTCTTACGCATCACACCCCTCTTTATTCTATTATTTAGTGAAATTTATCCGTTAGGTTACAGTTTCTGTCCCATAACCTTGGTAAACATGACAAAAACAAAACAAAAAAACACGTTACTCTACATAACTCTTCATCCCCCTCCACTCAACAGGATTTCGTATTTTAATAAAATTTTCTTTCCTTCAGCCACTCCACTCCTCTGCTCTAGCCACTGCACTGAATATTTCCAATTGACCTCCGTGATGTACCCTTATTGCTGTTGGGTACCCCCAAGAATATTTAATATTATACCTTCTAAGGGTACTTGTGACTGCTAAGAATTATTTCCTTTGCAACCTTTTGTAGTAAGATAAATCTTGTAGAACGATAAAGTCTTTATAGTCTGTTTCCCTACTTTGCCGTATTCTACTTGCTCGTAGTAGAGCTTCCTTAAACTGGAAAGATTGACAATTAACAATTATGTCTCTAGCTGATCTTTCTGGGGCGTTTTTTCCTGAGTAATTGATTCCGGAATGTTTCTGAACCGGAGGTTATTTCGCCAGGAGCGATCCTCCAGGTCCACCATCTTTGCTTTTCATTTCAACTTTCTTTCGAAGTAAAGAGTTTTCATCTTTTTCTACCTTGTCTTGAAATTCTAGTGCCACCCTTCTTTCTTCTACAGACTTCATTCTGTTTGATAACTCCCCTATCTGTCTAGTTATTTCTATAGAGTTGGTATTTTGTTGGCTAGTTATTGCTTCCAGTTGAGGGTCTAAGCAGTTTTTCAGAAAGTCTTCTGTAATATAGGCCTCGTTTGAGCTCTCTGAGTTGCTAAGGGATTCTTCTAGGTGAGACATCGTTAATGAGGGATCTTCCCCTTTCTTCTCCTTACTTGTTTTATTTAGTGGGGAAGACATTTGCTGTAACTGTTTCTGACATTGCATCTTTTCTTTTATCTGTTTTTGTCACTGGTTTATCTTGAGATCTATTGGTGGCCACTGTTTTACTTTTCCTCTCTCTCCCTCCTCCTACTTCTCTCCTCCTTAGGCTCTGCTTCCTCCTGACTTGTTGCAGAAGATCACACCTTGCTATTAGTCTCTGGAGATACAGTATTTAGAGTGATTTTACACCTCCGTGATCTTCAAACTGTTCAATCACACAGTTTTACACATGTCCAAATATGTCAGATGAGGAAACAGCAGGACTCCAAGTTTGTAAAAGGAAATATGTAAAAAGTACTTATTCTTTTTTTATACACCATACGTCCGATTTTAGTAGCCAGTAAGCCCTCTCTCCCCGTTCTACCACTCCTCGTAACAGAGGAATTTTCACCAGCAGCTTTACTGCTTTCAACACCCTCCTGCAGCCTTCATCAGCAGATCTCTTAAACATTTTTGCAGACCTTCCGCTGTCGGTCCTTTGACTTACAGCTTCCGGTCTTCTGCTTTGGCGTCTTCTGTTGTTCGGCTCTTAGAGACGTGATCGCCTCTCAGGTGCTGATGCTTATGTGTCTTTTCTCATTCAGAGGGTTTAACTTCTGCTGAGAGGGATCTATTCGAACGCCTTCTCAATCTCACTGGGTAGCGGGTAGCGGGGCATTTTTCCATAAATGACTCCTCAGCTCCAGCTTGCTGGGTCTCCTTCACTCCGCCTCCGGATGCTTACGTCTACGTCATCACGCAACCCCCTGAACCATTCTTTTCCTTCTTCTTAATGTAGTGTTTGTAAAAAATGAAAAGATCCACAGTTTTCCAGTACAGCTAGCATGAATCCAAGGATGTCACTGTTGGTAAGAAATCATATTTTATTCGGATCTCCATATGTGCGTCTGCTTGCAGAGCTTCTGATGCATGGATCCAACATATGGATTCACTGGCTGGGTCCAGAGGGTACTAGGAGAAAGTGAAATGGTTAGGAATGGAGACCCTCGATCCATGGTTGTTTTTGACCAAAAGCAGGATATCAGATGGATATCGGCATTCGTGAGCAACCTAGGATTTGGGAGAAGTAGTAGACAATAGACTTAGCAGTAGTGCACAGTGTCAGCTGGCAGCTGCATAGGTAATATAAAGTTAAATAAGATATTGAGATGTATTAAAAGGGGTATTGACTCCCATGGTAAGCCCTCAACTTGAATATGCAGTTCAATTCTGTGCGCCTTTTAAAAAAAAGTTATTATGGAACTAGTGAAAGTGCAGCGGAGGGCTATAAAACTAATCAGGGGAATGGTTAGTTTTAGTTATGAACAAGTTAAATCTGTACACGCTAGAGAAAGGGCTGCTTAAAGGGGATATGATAATGTTAAATAAATATGTACAGGGCTCATAGAGTAGAGATATAGCTACACCTAAAAAGGTATATACAGACATCTAGCCACTATAAAAAATGAAGCATAATTAAATCCTTCATTAAGACCATCACGAGTTAAAGTTTGTAGGCGATAGATCCATTTTGACTCAATTTGTAAAAGAAGTTTGTTTTTGTTCCCCTTTCGTGGTGATTTTTTTCAGTTGGTCTAAAGCACAGAAGTGCAGGCAGGCAGAGTTTGAATTATGGTAGGCTTTGATATGTCTAGATATTGGAGTGTCTTGTTTACCTGAGATGCAGTTTACGTGTTCCAACACGTGTCTACGAAATGTGCGTGTTGTTTTGCCTACATATTGGGTGCCGCAGTCACAATTGATAAGGTTATCTATATATGTGCTCCTGCAATTCAAAAATGTAATGATTGTATAGCTATCACCCCTCTGATGGCTGGTAAATGTTTTAGAAGGAGTGACTGAGTAGCATGCTTTGCAGGAACCGCAACGATAGCAACCTTTGGTTTGCTGTAACCACGTTTTAGGGGGATCATTGGAGTACAATATCTCTGAGGTTAGAGCCTTTCCTGGCTGTGAGGCTAACATTTTCAGATATGACATCTTTCAGGAGTGGTTCTGCCCTCAAGAGGGGCCAATATCTAGGTAGCTATACATCAAATTGTTGATTGTTTGCGGATCAATGTAGTGTCGGTAACTAGTTGATGGCGTTCGCAGGTAAGGTCTTTTTGATAGGCCTTTTTGAGCCATCTAGATGGATAGCCCCTTGCTTTGAACATATGATGTAGTTTCTCAGCTTCAGATTGGAAGAGTGTAAGTGTGGAACAGTTACGGCGGGCTTGCAAGTATTGAACTACGGAATGCTCTGTTTAAGAGGCTCAGGATGATAGCTAGACCAAGCTAGGAGACTATTAGTCACAGTGGGTTCTCGATATAGATCAGGTTGAATATTTCGGTTGGAATCAATGAATATATTTAGGTCCAAAAAGACCAATTCAGATTCATGAATGACATTGATGAGCTCCAAACCAATGTCATTGATGTTAAGGATCTTAGTGAATTCCTGAAAAATAGAAAGTCGCCCTGTCCAAATAAGAAAGACATCGTCAATGTATCGCATCCATTTACTGATATATCTGGTATACCTCTGTAATTCATGCACAAAAATGAAGTTGTGCTCCAACAACACCAAGAATAAATTGGCGTAGCAAGGAGAACAACATCTACCCATAGCCTTACCTCTAATTTGTTGGTAATATCCCCCATTAAAGAGGAAATAATTGTGGGTTAGGACAAATTCAAGAAATGATAATACGGTGTCCCTTTGATCGTCAGTTCATGTATGTGAGAGCCAAAATGTACATGCTGATAGGCCCTTGTCGTGTGGTATATTATTGTAGAGAGACACCACATCAAGGCTTGCCAAAAATGCCCCAACTGGGACCGAGGTATTCCAGAGTTTCTAATGGCATGTGTGGTGTCTTGTACATACAAGGTGGTAGTGGTCACTATAGGTCTCATGATTTTATCGAGAAAAATACTTATATTCTGAGATACACAATCCTTCCCTGAGATAATTGGTCTGCCTGGGGGGTTAGATATGTAACATAGTAACATAGTAATTTAGGTTGAAAAAAGACACAA
Source organism: Pelodytes ibericus (assembly GCA_036172795.1). NCBI lineage: Eukaryota > Metazoa > Chordata > Amphibia > Anura > Pelodytidae > Pelodytes > Pelodytes ibericus. The sequence goes on along the minus strand of CM069866.1, from coordinate 38,317,278 downwards.
GTCCATCAAGTTCAACCCTTCTACCTATCGTTTCAGCGTTTTTATCCAAAAGAAGGCAAAAAACCCCCTAAGGAAGCTTTTTCGAATGTTGCCTCCTAGGGGGAAAAAAATTCCTTCTTGACTCCAAAAGGGCAATCAGATTTCTCCTTGGATCAAAAAGCTCTATTATTAATGCTCATTATATTATTAATACCCCTGTATGTTCTGCTTTTCTAAAAAAAAACATCCAGACCATTTTTAAATGCATCTATTGTGGTTGATAGCACTACCTCTCTTGGCAGTGAGTTCCATAATTTTATTGTCCTTACCATAAAGAATCCCTTCCTTTGCTGCCTATGAAATATTTGCTCTTCCAGTCTCAGGGGGTGACCTCTTGTTCTTTGTACATTTCTATTAATGAACAGGTCCCTGGAGAGCTCCTTATATTGGCCCTGCACATATTTATATAATGTTATCATATCCCCTCTAAGACGCCTTTTTTCTAAAGTAAATAAATGCAATTTTTTAAGTCTCTCTTCATAAGATCCTCCAATCCCCTTATTAATTTTGTAGCTCTCCTTTGCACTTTTTCTAGTTCCTTAATATCCTTTTTAAGGACTGGTGCCCAGAATTGTACTGCATATTCAAGGTGAGGTCTTACCATTGATTTGTAAAGAGGCAAGATGATGTCCTCCTCCCGTGAATCTATACCTCGTTTTATACATGCCAATATCTTATTGGCCCTTGCAGCTGCTGACTGGCATTGGGCACTGTTGCCAAGTTTGTTTTCTACAATGATTCCTAAATCCTTTTCGTTAGTAGTTTTTCCCAGGGAAATACCATTTAACGTATATGTTGCTTTGTTATTATTTTTCCCATAATGCATAACTTTACATTTGTCTATATTGAACCTCATTTGCCACTTTCTTGCCCAGTTCCCTACTCTGTCCAAATCTTCCTGTAAAGAAAAAACATCAAGATTAGTCTTTATTACCTTACCTAATTTTGTGTCATCAGCAAACACTGAGACATGGCACTCAGCACAAATGTCTTTGTGAATTTTGGGAAGACAGTAAAAAGTGGCCAAAGTTGGATTCATTGTCATCATAAATTCGAACTCATTTTTGTTTAGAACCCTTTTTGTTCAAAACCTTAACGAGTATGGACTGTAGTTCGTCTAGATACATGTTGGTTGGATCATATATTGTGGTTTGTTCATGATTACTATGTTGCCCCCCTTGTCAGACGGTTTTATTTCTATATCAGGGTTGGTAGTTTGTTCTTTAAGTGCTTGTTTTTCCATTACTGAGAGATTATGATTCCAGTCCAGATCATGTGGACCGATTTTTTCCAGATCCGATATTACCAGTTTTGTGAAAAGATCTATACTGGAATTTTCTGAGATGGGTGGAGTAAATCGACTTTTATTTTTGAGTGTGGTGAGAGAGTCCTTGTCTGTGAGCTGGTCATCTAATATGGATACAAGATCCTGTATTGCTTTCAGATCTCTTTCACTGTGTCCCAACATTTTTATCATTCTGAGAGCTTTTCTCTGGAAATGAGCATGTAACGATAATTTTCGAGCAAATAGATGTATGTCCTTGACCCAAGTGAATTTGTCAAACACTGGACGTGGTATAAAGGACAGACTTCTATTTAAACAGAGTTAGATGTAGTGTTTTAAGTTGGAATGTAGATACATTAAATTTGTTATTGGTATTCAATTTTTGGTTTGTTTTTTATTGTTGTAAAAGGAAGAAAGAAAGGTAACAGAAAAAACACTTATTTATGCAATAATAGAAGTCTTTAGCAGCAATTTAGTACGTAGGAAAAGAGAAAATGCATATTTATCTTAAACAAAATATTACAGTTTAAGAAACTTTTATTTACAACACATAAATAAATAATATTTTGCAGTCTGTATAGTTAATTTTATTTTAATTTCAATTAGCGGAATGTGCAATACTACTGCAAATGTTAAAACAATGTTTTACTCTTTATATAATACTTGTCAGCAAAAGGAATCTTTTTATTAACAGGATAGCTAAAAAAGGTACTGAAACCTGGGGGTAGAATAAAATTAAACAAAGAGAGCTATAAGTGTAAACAGATAGTCCTAATGGTCAGGGGTAACCAGAATAAACAAAATATAATGTCAAAGAGAACAAAACTGAGTCAAAAGCAGTGACACTGCATGAGACACAGATAGTTAAAAAAAAGTAGAATGCTACCAGTTTTAATGATAAGAGTTAAAAAACCAAGAGGAACCTGAACAGGTTCAATAGATACCTATTGGTTAAACACATAAATACATCAACTAACAAAACACCATACAAAAAGCACACATATAGAAAGTGCTGAAAATATATAAATATATGTAAATAGTATATATCTTTAGAATTATCAAGTGGTCAGACAGATAGTGATGTCTAAGTAGTAATTGACAGCACTTAAAAGACAATGACATACAAAAAACACTAAATGACAGTACTCAGTCCAGATATATACAAAATATACAATTGTAGCCTAGCTGAAGAGCTAGATAATCCGTATGTAATATTACCTTATTGGATCAGTGCAGATAGCACATTTGCCAAGTTGAGCGACAGAGATTAGCGTGAGCCTGAAAATATCATTCAACATTTAGTAGAAGCATATGTGACTCAGAAATAACTTCACTGTAAGAGAGGGAGCGCAAAGTAAAATGACGTATAATTAAAAAAATATAATTACGATCGCTATATATCCCCTAGAGTACACTACTAGGAGGACCCTAATCATATAATGGTGAATATCGGCTCTAGGAGGACCCCACAAGGTGTATCGCAACAACCAACCAGCTGTGTTTGTGTTTAGCTGTAATTTTCTTCTCTCACATACTGTATCCACACAAATTATATGTTGTTTTTATCGTCATAAGAAGGGCTTTCATTAGTTACCATTATGTTCATCATATTTTATAATTTACTACAAACAAAACATAAAATATGATGAAAAAGTTTCAAAAAAACACTTTTTCTAACTTTGACCTTAAATATAATTTACATAAATACCCCCTCTAAATAGTTTCTAAATGTTGTCCCGAGTTCAGAAATATACATGTTTCCATATTTTTCGGTATTTTTTGGCGAGTTATGGGGCAAAAATCGTTTTTTCCTATTCTGACCTTTTGACCCCCAACCCGAACCCTAAATTTAACCCTAACACTAAATTTAACCCCAGTTCTAACCTTTATGCTATCCCTTAATATATTTTAATTACATTTTAACCCCATAGGCTAATCTAACATAATACTAGTTTTAAGCTAATGAAATCTTTTTTTTTTTTTACATTGAAATGTTGCTTGGCTGCCTCTAGGGGACACCTAATGACGATCTGTGGAATTACAATGCATCTACTTTTAACTACAATTAGACTCATGGCACTCACTACATTAAGCCCTGCAACTGCATTCTAACATTAGTGAACGTTGTTCATGAACCTGCACATAACCTGTTGAATTGTCTGGTGTTCTGCATTTGCCTGGTAGCTTGAGGCTCCAGGTTATGCAGCTAAATACCAGGCCCCTATATCCAAGCAGAGCGAAAGCAGGAAAGCAAATAAGGGAAAACAGAACTGAAATACAGAGTGCAAGGCTACAGGATAGAGGCAAAACAATAAGCAAGTTCAAGCAGAAATCAAAGTAAGGATAAACAATACAAAGCACAGGTGTGCAGATAACAACATAGGAATAATGCAGGGCACAGACAAAGGGCTAATGATATAGAGCTTAAAGGGAAAGGCGCAGATATAAATAAAACTACATACAGAGGACAGGTCCAAGGAACACAAGAGAACATTCCAAAGGAACAGACATAAATACAGGAACTGGCCTAACACTAAAGATGGTAAAATGGTGGGGGTTTGGTTAACCTATTGGCCAGTTAGATGTTAGCATGCCAACCACGTCAAGGCAGCCCACAATTAGGCAAGTTAATACATATTCTGTGAGCCTTGACCCAACGCCTAGTTTGGTGCAAAACGCTTGGCATTTGCTGGTTCATCGGGTGGGTGAGCACGTTTCATTTCATCTGGCTGTACATTACTTCTGGATTAAACCACATGTTACAGCCTACCGCTCTGTCTGAAGTCTGGCCATTTTTATTGCTACCGTCTTCAACTCCTCAAGTTCGTACTTAACTCTCTACGCAATTAGGCTAGTCCCTACCTATGACTTAATATTAGCAAATTAATAAATAATAGAATCTAAAAGACATACATTGAATTGACATTCAAAAACAGAACATACCTGTAGTCTGCACAGAACTTAGGACTGAAAGGAAATGAAAACAACTGGTAGAGCACAGTTTCACTGAACAAAATTATAAACACAAAACTTTTGTTTTGTCCCCATTTTTCATGAGCTGAACTCAAAGATCTAAGACTTTTTCAAACTCAAAGAGTTCTATGTACACAAAAGGCCTATTTCTCTCAAATATTGTTCACAAATCTTTCTAAATCTTTGTTAGTGAGTACTGGCTTTGCCGAGGTAATCCATCCACCTCACTGATTAGACAGCATGATTATTGCAAAGGTGTGCCTTAGGCTGGCCACAATAAAAGGCCACTGAAAGATGTTCAGTTTCTGCAACATAAGGTGATGGTCGTGGATGAATGGCACAACAATGGGCCTCAGGATCTCGTCACAGTATCTCTGTGCATTCAAAATATCATCAATAACATGCACCTGTGTTTGTTGTCCATAACATATGCCTGCCCATACCATAACCCCACTGCCACCATGGGCGGCTCGATCCACAACGGTGACATTAGCAAACCCACATTACACCATACACACTGTCTACCATCTGGCCTGTCCAGTGAAAACCGGGATTCATCCATGAAGAGAACACCTCTCCAAAGTGCCAGATGCCTTCGAATGTGAGCATTTGCCTACTCAAGTCAGTTACGACGACGAACTGCAGTCAGGTCGAGACCCCGATGAGGATGACGAGCATGCAGATGAGCTTCCCTGAGATGGTTTCTGACAGTTTGTGCAGAAATTCTTTGGTTATGTAAACTGATTGTTGTAGCAGCTGTCCGGGTGGCTGGTCTCAGTCGATCTTGGAAGTGAATATGCTGGATGTGGAGGTCCTGGGCTGGTATGTTTACACGTTGTCTGCGGTTGTGAGGCTCGTTGGATGTACGGCCAAATTCTCTGAAAGGCTTTTGGTAGATGGCTTATGGTAGAGAAATGAACATTCAATTCATGGGCAAAAGCTCTGGTGGACATTCCTGCAGTCAGCAGGCCAATTGCACACTCCCTCAAAACATGCACCATCTGTGGCATTGTACAGTGTGATAAAACTGAACATTTTAGAGTGACCTTTTATTGTGTCAGCCTAAGGCACGCCTTTGAAATATTCATGCTGTCTAATCAGCATCTTGATTTGCCACACCTGTGAAGTGGATGGATTTCAACAATATTTGAGAGAAATAGGCCTTTTGTGTACATAGAAAAAGTCTTAGATCTTTGAGTTCAGCTCATGAAAAATGGGGGCAAAAACAAAAGTGTTGCATTTATAATTTTGTTCAGTGTATATAGAGAAGCAGAGAAACAAACCAGAAGGAATCAGTGAAAATCTGGGATAGAACTGAAGTCAGAAACGGATCAGAGCATAGAACAAAGGAAACATGAAAACTGGGTACAAGAGCAGGGTAAAACTAAGACAGGAAACAGGGCTGTAACTCTGAGACAGAACAGGGCAGAACACTATGACAAGAGATCAGGGCATTCCATTTAAGGGACTCAAGGCATCCCAATAAAGGGACTCGGGACATCACAATTAAGTGACTCAGGGCACCCTTTGACAGGGCTCAGGTCACAAAATTGTCCGTTGATGGTAATGTCAGCGTGGACATGAGGACAGTTCCCAGGCGCTCCGTGGGGTGCAGAGTCTCCCACAGAGAGGCAGAGGTGTTTTTCCCTCTACAGAGAGGTGTGCAGGAATTCCTAAAAAGCATCAGGCACGTAGCTCCTCTCAGTTGCGACCAGCCATGGTGGAAGTTGGCTTAGACCCCCCAAGCTCTATTATTAACGCTTATTTTGTTATTAATGGCTTTTCAAAAAAATCCAGTCCCTTTTTAAACTTGCCACCCAAGTTTGACTTTGTTTTAAAAATAGCTTTGCTAATTTCACCTGCCATTACTTTCAATGGTAAAAATGTAAACCTGGATTTTTTTTCTAAGTCAAACTCGGGTGCCGACTTAGTTTCAAAATGAAAGTTGACCTCAAAGTCGAATTTTAGAGAATAGGCCCAATAGAGCACTCACATGAGCTTCCGTTATAGTCCAAGACTATAACTTTTCCTATAACTTTTGCTAGACATCAGTAGGGCTTTCCAGAAAAAATACCTGGCCTTCATGTCGCATCCTCAGTTTGGCAGGGTAAAGTAGACTGAAACAGATTCCTTTATCATGGAGTATGACAGACAGGAGAAAATTCCCTCCATTTTTTAGTCTTGGAACATTAATATCTTTTGGAAACTTCCCTCTTTTAGAAAGAGTGTTCTTTTAACACGTGTCTTATTCATTGATACTCAAATGTGCTGCTATTTGCTTGTATATATTATGATAACATTTGGTGTGCACATGGCTATTTATATTGGAAGTAAATCCCTTTGTTTATGTCCACTTAAAATAAGCCTTTCTAATTTCTCACTAATATTTAACCTGCTACTATTTGTATCTATATGTTATGCTATGGCCTCGTTTGAGAAGAGGAGGAGGAGAGACAGACCATAAAAACATCACGCCCCCTCTCCGTCATCAGCACCGTGAGGAAGTTTCTTGAGCAGGCCTGTGGTGATCTGCATTTACTCTGTTGGATTACTAGGAGTGTTCCGGAGCACTCCTTCAACTCGGCTGTCGAGCGGATCCATCGATGTTACTGTGAGGCCTTACCCAGTTTGCAGACTCATCCAAGCTGTTCCAGTAATTTCAGTACACTTTTGCTTTGCTTGCTTGTTTATTTCCTGTGCTTGCTCCTGCTTTTGCTTTCCTCTCTGGTCTTGCTTATTACCTATACTCGTTCCTAACTTTGTTTTGCATACGTGTATCTTGTCCATCCCTCTCTCGCTCGGCCACAGAGTGGTGCTCCCACAAAGTGGTAAACCTTCCCTTGCTCGGCCACATAGTAATATCCCCCACAGAGTGGCATCCCTCTATAGCTCGGCCACATAGTGGTATCCTCCCCACAGAGTGGCATCAATCTCTAGCTCGGCCACATAATGGTATCCCCCTACAGAGTGCATCCCTCTCTAGCTCGGCCTCATAGTGGTATCCCCCCACAGAGTGGCAAGCCTTGCCTTGCTTGACCACCGACTGGTACTTCCCCAGAGGGGCACCTTCCCAATCCGGCTATAGTCCGGATCCTGCCTTGTTCCAGAGTAGCCCCTACTTGTGAGCACTCCGTGACATATGACCAGGGAATCTGTATGTGTGATAACTTCTGTTCCCTTAAAGAAGTTATCCAGCAAAGCAGTAGTGCTGGTCACCTCCAGAGGTTGCTCATGTAATTGTAGGCTATGTCTGCTCTTATGCCCTGTATCCTGATTCCCTGTATTTCTCAGCCCTGTGTCAGTTCTCTGTTAAACTCTCATGTTCCTGTTACTTTAGTTCTATTGCTCCATTCCAGGTTTTATCTCTTTTTGTCTCCTTAGTAATGTCTTATCCTTTGCCCTTGCTCGGTCCTGCACTCTGTATTTCTGTTCTGCTCTGCCTCAGTCCTTTTGTACTTGCTCTGCTCTGCTTGTCTCATCTCTTTGCTTTATCTTGCTATATCCTACTAACCTGTTTTAGTTATACTCAAGTCAGGGGCCAGTTACATGCATTTTATACCATCCGTTTGTAAGTTTTTATTTTGTCTGTAACTGATAAAGTTTTGTTACGTTATTATGCAATATCTGTTCTCTTCCTCCGTAACAAAAATAGGCGGAGCTACACTTCGTCCATCGGAGCAGAGTGGAAGAAAAAAAGCATCTAAATTTTGAATGAACTGCACTTTTTATTGATTGAGACATCGCAGACGGAATTCTATCTGGATTTTGGCACCTTTCTGTCTATCGGCAGCCCATTCTCACACTACCACCAGATCTGGGACAAGAAACTGTATGTGACAATTACCTATTTATGCTCCTGCCGAAGCAAATAGGTTATACTTATCACCAAAAGCTTAATCACTGCACTATTTAGTGCCTACTGTGTGTCTATTGCTTGTAGACATCTGGTTTTGGTTTACTGTTGCCTCTAGTGCTCTTAATTATTATTATATTTATATATTTTTTTTCTTTCTTGATCATTTATTTATCTATTATTATGTTTTATTGCTTACATCCTTATAGGTATCAACCATCTTTTTTTTGCATCTTTGATGCTATTTTTTCACATCACAGCTTCCTTACCCTATTTTGTCTAACTTTTTTTTATCACTATTCATCACTCTACACTGTTTATTTGTGTATTGCAACATTATCACTTCACATTGTTTATTGTTACATTATTATTTTATGTAGTTCTAGAGCGCCTCCCTGCACATTAGCTTATTTTGTGCTCCCCTCTTTTTTTAGGCTAGTTCCTGTATTTACGTTTGTACGTCCTTTTTCCTCTTTCCTTGAAGCACCCGAGAATCTCAGCTCCTCTATCCTTTTCCAATATGCCAGCTTGATTCCCCTTATGATGCGTCTGAAGATTCCAGCTCCTCACTCTATCCCTTGCATTCCTAAGGCCTTAGTCATGTCCTTTGTTTGTTATCCTATGTTTATATATATGTGTGTGCCTTTAAGTTCTGTAGTAATGCCCTTCATCTGTGCACTGTCTGTCCCTTGCTGTATTTGTCTTTGGTCCAGTTCTGCTTTTGGTCCTTGGCTATGTTCCCTGTCCTCTGTCAAGCTCCTTCTTATGTCGGATATTAATAACCATAAAAATATGAATACGGGTTATTAATTATGAATCATTAAACATATTAAAAAAATTTCATATATATGGGTCCGACCCAAAATATCCATATAAAGAATTTGTTATGTATATAGAGAGTTTGGATGACGTTTTACAAAGGTAAATACAAAGCAACAATTATTAATAAAATAATAATTAATTGAATATAAAATAAAGATCAAACAATAAGCAAAGTAGTGTAACAACAAAATACAATATCAATAGATCAGGGTTGTCCAAACTTTTTTCAAAGAGTGCCAGATTTGATGAAGTGAACATGCGTGAGGGCCGATCATTTTGCCTGACATTCTTTGAACCATTAAAATTAAATGCAAATTAATTAACACACGCACTTACACTATGCCACCCTCACACACACACACTTACACTATGCCACCCTCACACACTTACATTAAGACACCCTCATACACACACACTTACACTATGCCACCCTCACACACACAGGCTATGCCACCCTCACACACACACTTACACTATGCCACCCTCACACACACTCTCTGCCACAAACACACTTACACTATGCCATCCTCATATTCAACACACATAGTATACATCGTGGGAGGTCATGTGACCTTTGTCACATGATTTCTGTGTTGCGTAGCTAAGAACACCAAATCCCGCGATTCACTGGGGCCACAACAGATAGATTTTGCCAAATTACCTGTAGGGCCGTATTAAATCGGGACAAGGGCCGCAATTGGCCCGCGGGCCGGACTTTGGACATGGCTGCAATAGATGTTAATCAATTCACATAATAGAGGTGAATAAAATAAAACTAGAATTATGCAGCTCTAATTTACTATTTCTGACCACAAGATGGCCATGCATTTTATTTAGATATAACCACTAGACATGTGCATTCGCTTTTGGACGAATGCATTTTCGTCCGAAAATAGCATTTTCGTCTATTCGTCCAAAAAACGAATAACGAAAATGCTAAACTAACGAAAGACGAATGAACGAATGGTTAATAAACGAAAATCATTCGTCCATTCGTGCTATTGGCATTCTATAAACCGAAATAGAGTCGGTTTATAGAATACCAATAGCATTACATATACATTCCATAAACCGACATAATGAACGACTTTCGGTTTCTGGAATGCATGTAATACTATTGGCTTTCTATAAACCGAACTAGAGTCCCCATTCATAAGAATTTCTTATGAATGGGGATTCTAGTTCGGTTTATAGAAAGCCAATAGTATTACATGTATTCTATAAGCCGAAAGTCTATAAACCGAAGGTCGTTCGATTTATAGACTTTCGGTTTATAGAATACATGTAATTCTATGTATTCTATAAGCCAAAAGTCTATAAACCGAATGTTGTTCGGCTTATAGACTTTCGGTTTATAGAATACATGTAATTCTATGTATTCTATAAGCCGAAAGTCTATAAACCGAAGGTCGTTCGGTTTATAGACTTTCGGTTTATAGAATACATGTAATTCTATGTATTCTATAAACCGAAAGTCTATAAACCGAACAACCTTCGGCTTATAGAATACGTGTAATACTATTGGCTTTCTATAAACCAAACGAGAGCCCCATTCATAAGAAATTCTTATGAATGGGGACTCCATTCATAAGAATTTCTAATGAATGGGGCTCTCGTTCGGTTTATAGAAAGGCAATAGTATTACACGTATTCTATAAGCCGAAAGTCTATAAACCGAAGGTCGTTCGGTTTAAAGACTTTCGGTTTATAGAATACATGTAATTCTATGTATTCTATAAACCGAAAGTCTATAAACCGAACGACCTTTCGAAAGTCTATAAGTCCTCATCAGAATGCAGAATACACTTGGATAGATATAGCGTGGAACAGTTCAGTTTGATGACAGCAGTCCACAGGAATGTACATCATACAGCAGTCCAGGTCAGGGGCTCAGGCAGGCACAGAGAAATCCAGTAAACACAATCCAAGGTAGGGGTAACAGAAGGCAGGAAACACGATCAAACAGTCCAGGTCACAAACGGAAGGTAAGTAAGGGAAGCTAGGCATAGAAAATACAAGAATCACCAAGCACAGTACTAAGCTTGGTGATTCCTTTTAATCTTCGCGCCAGGTAGGGGGCGTGACGTCATGACAAGCGTGCCGGCTCACCAAGTGACGCTGTGGAGGGAAGATGCGCGGGCACCCGTCCTTGGTGTCGCACGCCTTATGGAAGTCTGCCGGGTCCGGTGAGCAGGTCCCCGGTGCTCCGTGACACTCAGCGAGGGCTGGGTACTCCAGAGATGGGACCTGACAAGGTGTGATATAATTATATATTTTAATGAGTGATTTGAATCAACTAGGTTTGTCTATAATAACCCTTATTAGATTCTTCAAATCTAAGATCCAAATAATCTCACAGTGTGCGTCTTCAGCCCCCCTTTCTCCTCTTGTTTGTATACAGACACAGCTGTGTCTGCATACATACAATAGCATGTGGCTAGAGGCATAAACCTTCCACTAACAATGGCCACCTTATCTGTTCCTGAGTTAGGAATGTGGAATACTTTGTTTTATCTTCGGAGACCCAAAATAATATTTGAACACACAGAAGGATGTCCAAAAACTGACACAAAATGGAGGCTGCTGTCATCCATCTTGTTATCCTTGGCTTCTGCTTTATTCATATGTGCCAGTCTCGAGATAACTGTTCAATACCTCTGATACTTAGCCCTGTACTATGTATTCTGTTCTATCTCAGCCTGCCTTTCTGCTATCTCTCTGTTTGGCCAGCCTGTCTCAGCCTCCAGTATCCTGCATATTACTCTCTTGTGCTATCCTCTGTGCCTGCTCCAGAATGTCTGCAGGATTTCTCTGATTTTTGCTCTGCCATACTGGATACAGCAGCTGCTACCTCAGAGCCTGGTGCAGGGAAACCAATCTCCCCTGAAGGCTAGAGGCCCCAGGTTTGTGCGACCACATGCAACAGCACTGTTACCATATCTGTGCCCTGAACTCCTGTATTACATCAATAGGTGCTCTGGGTCCATTCTCCTCTGGACCTCCTCCCTGACACAAACTCCCATAGTCTCACTCATTTGAGGCGTTATGTTTAGTAGAAGAGCCCCAACACAAACTAATCTCTTCTATACACTCACTCCTCAGCAACCTAATGTTTCCCACAAAGTCACACTTTATAAGAGCACGGGATACAGACTGCAACATTACTTTTATGGATGACCAATGGACGAAAATAGCCACTTCAACTTTTTAACGAGATAGTACAAAATATCATCTCTACTACACAAATTCTTCCGAGGAGTAACAGACATATGTTAGAGATACAAAACATTAAGAGGCAACTTCCTAAATATCTGGTGGTCCTGCCCCAAACGCCAACCATTCTGGATGGCAGTAGCTGATGTGATCATCGAAATTGCTGGAGTCTCCCTCACCTATAACCCTATAACTTTCTTACTACATTACAACTCACAACCAGAAATCTCTAACTGTACATTTATTAAAGGCAGCCAGTGGATTGCTCTCGTGGAGGACATTCGATCAGCAGAAGTCCACCTACTTTCATCACAGGCCAGAAGTGCTCAACATAACCAATGGTTTTACTGGTCAGAATTTAATGGCAGTGACAAATGCAAAGATGCCCTAAAAGTATATGTCTAATGTGGTGTGACAAGAGGCGCCTGTCATGGGAGTGGCCTTCCCTGAGAGCCGAGATGCTTTGCTGAGCAGTCTGGAAGAAATGCTTGTGACCGCATCAATTTATGTATTAGCGTTTTTTTTTTTACAGCCCGTGACACGTGAACCGAGACACGGGAGCAGAAACTGCCATATGGTACATTAGCCAACCCAGGGACACAAAGAGACCGGGAAACTTTTGAATTGTACCAACTAAAGGGCGCCCTGCAAGCAGACCTCTGAGGTCAGAAAGCGGATCTTTGAGTCAAAGTGCCTCTGTGAACTTTTTGGCTTGGGCCTATAGAGCACGGATATTGAGGATCCCTGCCGGAGGGTGGCGACCTAGGATCCATGTGAAAAAAACTATACTCCAGAGCAGCATGGTAGACGGATCGGCGGAGATGGCAAAGAGAGTCCCGCAGATGTGGGAATCCTTAGAAACATAAGCTCTAATTCTCCTCGTAATGCAACCCCTGGATTGATGACCGGCTAAACACTTGTAAAGTTGTTACAACATTATACAAATAGTCATAAATCAGGCGCCCAAGAGGGAACGTCATTCCGTGCCTACCAGTTTCGCACTGGTGTTACACCCAAAACCACCTTTATGGAATGTAAGCCAACCGAATGGGCTGAAGACTGACAGACTGGGAAGCCATGAAAGCCTCCATATTGGACCCTCACTCAAATTCAGAAGGCTGACCTTGGTGCACAAGGCTTATACTTCTCCAGATATTGCAAACTCTCCTTTGGTCCGGGTACTGACTAAACACTGGTAAGATCATTATGATTTTGTTACAACTCATAAACAAGGTGTTCTGAGCAACTATGAACCGGGCATAAACTCTAGGTGAGACTGCCGTACTGTTGAATGGACTGAGGTAACAAACTATTATCTGACTTTCACCCTGAATGATTGTCTGCTGTAATGATTTGTTACTATGGGGTCTATTCTGTTGTTCACACCTATAAAAAGTTTAGTGAGAAGTTAATCCCTGTGTAAGAATGGTTAAACAATTTGCAACTACTACAGAGTATTGTTCTGGACTAGACCCACAAACAAACCTGCCAGGAATTTTACCTTAAGAAATACTGAAGACCTGGGAAGAGTGCTACAGTTTTAAAGGCAAAGGAACTGGTTGTTGAACATAGAAGCTGTGGTTGTGTTTAACATACTATATATATAAGTCCTACTAGAATGGGTCTTCATGTATGGATAACTCGTTTGTACTGTAATTTGGAGATTGTATTTATATTATCCAGGGTCTATGTAAATGAGTAAATAAGCAAGTTAGATCTAGCCTCTCTTTCTGAAAGAAATCTCAAAGTAGAAGACAGCAGCACAGTTAAAATTCCACATAGGAGACCTTTTCCATTGGTAGGAAGTCGGTATAATAATCTTTAAAAGAAGAGATAAGAGGGAAAGGGAAAAAGGGAAAGAAGAAGGGAGAGAAAGGAAGAGGGGGGAAAAACTATGGCTCCCAAAAAACCACCTCCTGTAGATAAAAACCTATAAACACCTTCTACTCCCCTAAAGAAGAAACCAACAAACCTCTATTGCAGGGGAGATCCTTATCCCCAACAATGGCGGATATAACCGCCCTACATGAGGAGGCAGTAACTCCAAGCCCGGTTGAAATGGTAACCAAACTAAGCCTGTCTAAAACAATGGTTGATCTGTATGCAAAATGAAAGAACGACTTTAAACATAACATCTCGGATCTAGCCAAGAGGACCTCGACCTTGACCTCCAAAGTATCGTACCAGGAGGGAACGATTAAAGACATACTAGAGGAGGTGGCCCATTTACGAGTTCAGGACTCCATTCTGAAAGATCAGGTCAAAGAATGTAAATATAAGATAACATAATTTGAGGATAGATCGAGGAATAACCTTAGAATTAGGGGTATACCTGAAGAAGTGAAGGATGCCAACCTTAATGAGTACCTGTACGATTTTGTCTCACAATTTGTAGACCCACAGACATTAAGAAACTTACCCTTTGAGCGAATGCACAGAATATTACGTTTGAGTAATTCAGAAGGCTCTATGCCCAGGGAGGTAATTGTAAGATTCCTAAATTGCTCCATAATAGAGGAGTTCCTTCGACAGATGCCAGCCAAACTGGAGAAAAAAAAAGGGAAATTTGAAGCTATACTTGTTTTTCCATAACTGTCCTACGCTACCCGAATGAATGGAAACAGCTTTAGAGAGCTAACACAACAATTAAGATCTAAAGATATTCAGTATAGGTGGGGATTTCAAAGTTGTTGATCTCCTTTAAGGGCGAGACAATAGTGGTTAAAGACATGAAAGAAGAACTACCTAAACTTAGAGCCCTTGGCTTGATGGGATAGTCTGAAATTTAGAGATAGGGTTAATCTCAGGAAACCTTGTGTTTGTATGCTATATATTTGTTGGGGAAAAGACATTTGTTACATCAATTAGATAATAAGAAGGGCAGCAGGGGGCTTTGGTTAACTCCCTCAACAAATTGTTAATCACTATCTCCTGGGATGTTGGTGTAGACTGTTAAATGGCTAACCTTTATAAAAGGGGAAGGTTATTGAGTCTGCTTTACAACAACATGACACAAGCTATGCTTTAATTTGGGTTATTGAAGTTGTACTTAAAACATAGCACTTTACAAATATATAAGGGTACAAATACTGCTTTACAATTTAAGCTAATTTTCACTCCCTATGAAGAAACAGGAAAGTAGAGGTACTTATTGCCCCCAGAAAAAATCAGAGAGGGGCTTAATGGTGTTTAAAAATAGTTTTTGGGGAGATTGACTCTCTTAATCCTAGAGTTACGACTTTTTTAAATCCTAGAGCAAAACTGTATGCATGAGGATATAGAATGAAGATAGCATATAGATATTGAACTGACCCAGGAGCTACAATCATAGAGTAAAACTGAACGGTATGACGCATATATAGAACATGGACAGCACAAATATATTGTATTAAATGGCTCAGTCTGTACAGATTAAAGAGAATAATTAGATAGTTTGGATTATGGGACTTATGCTCAAATCTTCACTAAGTAAGTCACTATTTGTCAGATAAATGTTACAATAATTAGTAACCCACATAAGGTAATTAAGTAAACAATACTAGTATAATGTGAAAGCACGATGCATGACGCACTGGACTCCAATCCAGATAAATACGATTGGGGTCAACTACAGAACTATTTATCTTGTATAGATTAAAAATAATTATTAGATAGTCTGGATTGAGCTCTCACTAAATATATCACCTTGTTAGATAAATGATAAAAACAAGTAACTCACATAAGGTAATTAAGTTAACAAAATTGGTATAGTGTGAAAGCACATTGTACTATTTTTTTTCTTGACAATTAGAATGGGGATAACTACACAGAACATTAGAGAGGAGCTCAGACACAAAGAAATCTGAGCAATTTTATAAGGTTTAGTATTTAGTATAATCCTGGTGTCTGTTTGAGAATAAAACAAGATACATGTATAATTTAAAAGCCTATTGATTCATATGGGGTATATTCGATGCAAGGTCTTGTTACTAGTGCGGTACCTCAGGGATCTGTACTTGGACCCATTCTCTTTAATATTTTTATTAGCGATATTGCAGAAGGTCTTGTTGGCAAAGTATGTATTTTTGCTGATGATACAAAGATTTGCAGCAGGATTGATATTCATGGAGGGATAAGCCAAATGGCAAATGATTTAGCTAAACTAGAAAAATGGTCAGAGCAGTGGCAATGTGGACAAGTGCAAGATTATGCACCTTGGGCGTAAAAACCCAAAAGCAGAATATAGACTATTTATTTATGATAGAAACATTTAAATACATAATATTGAATCAACACAGTAAAGGAAGAGAGTATATTTAAAAGAAGAAAAACTACCACAACTAGAGGACATAGTCTTAAATTAGAGGGGCAACGATTTAAAAGTAATATCAGGAAGTATTACTTTACTGAGAGGGTAGTGGATGTATGGAATAGCCTTCCAGCAGAAGTGGTAGAGGTAAACACAGTCAAGGATTTTAAGCATGCATGGGAGTGACACAAGGCTATCCTAGCTATAAGACCGGGAACGGGGGACTAATAAAAGTACTCAAAAAAATAAATTGGGCAGACTAGATGGACCGAATGGTTCTTATCTGCCGACACATTCTATGTTTCTATGTTTCTATATATTTATTTATCCACTATTTTCTCTTTTGGTTGGCCTCTTACATAAAGGCACCATGATAATACAGGCCACTGGGAGGGACTTTATTTACTAGCAACAATACTTGGGGTCACGGAACAACAGGCATTGTATCACAAAGAAATAGCAATATTTAGGAGGTAACAAACATTTATAGTAAAAATTAGTAATGTTAATTTAAAATTACTCTTGGGGAGGCCACCGACAACTGCATCCTGACAGTCAGGAAATTACCCAGGAAGTTTTTCTGTACAGGTGAAGAATATTGCTAATATTTGGGCAATTATTAGATATGGTGGGGGTGCATGTGGCCCTTTTGGTCTGATTTATTGATGACATTCTGCTATTATGGGAAGGCTCAGAGAAACAACGACATGTCTTTATGGAAATAATCAATTTTAATGATCTTAACCTGTTAGGTCCCGCCGCGCAGCGCTTCTCCAGAGTACCCAGCCCTCGCTGGGTGTCATGGAGCAGCGGGGGACCTGCTCTCCGGACCCTGTAGACTTCCAACACCAAGTACGGGTGCACGCGCATCTCCCCTCCTCAGCATCGCTCGGCGAGCCGGCACGCTCGTTATGATGTCACGCCCCCTACCTGGCGCGAAGTTTAAAAGGAATCACCAAGCTTAGTACTGTGCTTGGTGATTCTTGTATTTTCTATGCCTAGCTTCCCTTACTTACCTTCCGTTTGTGACCTGGACTGTTGGATCGTGTTGCCTGCCTTCTGTTACCCGACCTTGGATTGTGTTTACTGGATTTCTCTGTGCCTGCCTGTGCCCCTGACCTGGATTGTCTCATTGTTTGCCTGCCTTCTGTTACCCTGACCTTGGATTGTTCTGGAACGTTCTTGTGGTAATTTCTTACCTGCCCTGTTATTTTATAATCTCCCTGTGGATTATACTATATGCTTCATGGTTTACGCTACAGTTTCCCTGTGGATTATAACTATCACGTCACTGCTGTATGATGTACGTTCATGTGGATTGCTGTCATCAAACTGAACTGTTCCACGCTATATTGTCAGAGGTATTGAAAAGTAATCTCGAGACTGGTACATATGAATAAAGCAGAAGCCAAGATGGATGCAAGCAACCTCCATTTTGTTACAGTTTTTGGACATCCTTCTGTGTGTTCAAATCTTATTCTGTGTCCCTGAGGATAAAAGAAAGTCTTTCCCTAACTCTGTTATCTGAAACCAAATATTTTACTGATAGTTCATAGTATCAGCGGAACAGATAAGGTGGCCATTGTTAGTGGTTTATGACTCTAAGCCTCATTGTATTGATGCAGACCCAGCTGTGTACATACTAGAGGAGAAGGGGGGCTTCTATGCAACTTGCTAGCCCACCCAAACTGGCAGAAACTAACAGACACAGACACACTGAGATTATTTGGATTTTTAGATTTGTAGAATCTAACAAGGGTTATTATAAACACACTGAGTTGATTCTAATCGCTCATTAAAATATATAATTATATCACACCTTCACTCATAAATATGTAAAGTATAATTAATCCTACATATTAATTAGAATATTGTTTTTATTGTTTTATTAGTGTGATATACATTCTATTAGAAGTTTTTATTTAATGTGCAATGATAAGAATAAGAATATGATGAATATTTACTCTAATTTGAAATGGTATTAACACTTTTAGACATTTAAACATATATATTGTCTTATATTATACTCACAATCCAGGTGTTGCTATAAATCATGACATCATCTCATTTAAATTAAACACACCCATCCATTCAATTGGCTAGAAGTTAGAGAAACAGGGTGTGAATCTGAGATAAGGTTTGGTTGATAAATTGATACTGGAGGTTAAGAGGGGGACTGAGATACCTGAAAAGACCTGGGGGGAAGGATTTTGGGAGAGCTGCCACTAGTGGGGTGAGAGATGGGAATGTTTTAGAAAAGGGCTGAGTCTCTCTCCTTCTGGGGAGAACTCAGGAATATGAGGCTTTTAATAGCACATGTTCACTATAACAATAGAAATCTCCATACCCATAGTATTGAGCTAAGTCCCAGGAGTAACTCCCATCACTCAATTCTTCAATGGAAGGAGTCTCAACTGCAAACCAACCTCTGCCGGTAATGTATAAATGTGGTAATTTGTTTTTAGCATAATCTCATTTTTTTATGGATGTCATAAGCATATATATTTGGGTAAATTTAACTTAAATCCCACAATTTCTGAGATCTATATGTTTTAGCCTGGTGTTTATCTGTCATCCTTTCTGCAGAAGGAAGCCAGTGGAATATCCTAGAGATATTAACAAAAGAACCATAAGTATTTATAGTCTAGCTATTTACCCAAATATGTCATATCTAATCTCCAGAGATTATCTAAGATTCTCATTCTTAAAGTCTAAGTTAGAATACATACATTATCATTTACCGAGCAGATTAAGAAATAGCCACCTTGAGTACTTATATGATTTAGTAATATTACCTTACCTAAGCAGAGTATATGTTGGTAATTTGTAGGTAATCATGGTGTACTATCATTAACCATTTTAAATACTAATCATAATCAATGTAGGTTGTATCTAAATAAAATGCATGGCCATCTTATGGTCAGAAACGTACTGCATAGTAAATTATTCTACATGCATGTTGATATAGGTACAGAGCTGCATAATTCATGTTTTGTCCTACTTGCTTATGTTATAAGTCATACATGTGAATTATGATTAACATCTATTGATACTGTATTTTGTTGTTATGCTATTTTGCTTACCGTTTGATCTTTATACTATGTTCAATAAATTCATTATTATTTTATTAATAATTTTTGCATTGTATTTACTTTTTGTAAAAACGTCATCCAAACTCTCACATACATAACGAATTCTTGATATGGGTATTTTTAGTCGGACCCATATATATGAATCATCAATTTTCATATTTTTTATGATTTATAATTAATAACTCATATTCATATTTGTATGGTTATTAATAATCCGACAATATCTATCCAAGTGTATTCTGCATATATAGAACATGGACAGCTCAAATGTATTGTATTAAATGGTTCAGTCTGTACAGATTTAAGAGAATAATTAGATAGTTTGGATTATGGGATTTATGCTCAAGTCTTCACTAAATAAGTCACTATTTGTCAGATAAATGTTACAATAATGTGAGGGCTGTTGGGAACTTAATAGAGACCTTGATGCAGACACCATCAATATACCGTATTTGCTTGAATATAAGACAAATGCTCTGAAAAATCCTCCTCGTCTTACATTCGAGGTCGTTTTATAATCTGACCTCAAATTGAGGTCAGACTATAAGACTGTGATCCAGGTCCCCAGCAGAGCTGCAGGGGACCTGGATCCCCCTCTCTATCAGCAGGGGATGTCTGCGCGAGGAGCGCAGACTCCCCTGCTTCCGCCCGGCACGACCGCCGGGGCTTCTATGAAGAAGCCGGGTACTTCCGCTTTCGTCACAGAAGTCCCGGCGATCGTGCCGGGCGGCAGCAGGGGAGGTCTGCGCTCATAGCGCAGACATCCTCTGCTGCCCTACTAGCCACCAGGGAGAATCGGGCAGCTGGAGGATGTCTGCACGACACGTGCAGACATCCTCCATGCTGCCCGACACGGCAGTCTATTATGACGGACCAGCTGACATCCCCCAGCTGCTCCCACTAGCCACCAGGGAACAAAACCAGGTAAGGGGAGGGGGGGGGGGCAGAGGACACAGACAGACAAGGGGAGGGGAGGGGGGACAGAGATAAAAGGGGAGGGGGGATAGAGAGAGACAAAGGGAGGGGGAAGGGGAGGACACAGAAAGACAAGGGGGGGGACACAGACAGACAAGGGGAGGGAGGGGGGAGACACAGACAAGGGGAGGGAGGAGGACAGAGAGAAAAGGGGAGGGGGGGATAGATAGAGACAAGAGAGAGAAGTTTTGGGGGGAGAGAGAGACAACGCGGGGGGGAAAGAGACAGCTGGGGGAGCGGGAGAGAGGCCGCATTGGCACATAAAAGCAAATAAAAACAAGAAATGCATTTGTATAATATACATTTTTTATTAAATATTAAAAAGCAATTTACATATATACAAGTTAAACTTTTTTTCCTATAGGGTAGTCTTATAATCAGGCTTTTAGTTTTTTTCCTAAAGGAATGTACAAATTTGGGGGGGGTCGTCTTATAATCAGGGTCGTCTTATAATCGAGCAAATATGGTATGTGAAATAATAAAGATCAACACACTGTAGGTATGAACCTGGTTGTGCAGCAATGATACTCCAGCAATAGTTGGATGTCATACAGAAACACACAAAAGTTTGTAATCCAGAAGGAAGACAATAAGCATGTAGACACCAGTGATAAGCAATAACTGTAATCCAGCAGGAAGGTGGTAAACGTGAAGCCACAAGTAATAGCTGTAATCCAGAAGGGAGATGGTTAATGTGTAAGTACAAACAGCTATGACATGTCTTTAAAATTAGTGTCAAGGGCGACGGCACAAAATGGCCAGGTCTCTGACAGACACTGTGGGCCTCCTTTAAATGTGTTATGCGAGGCTATTTAATATAATTGGGTGCCAGAAAGAAAAAACAAAAGTCGCACCACTGTCAGACCTATATATTGAATTAGCAAAGTTAGAATATCATAATAAACGGTATCCCTTCTTTAAGAATTTTGAACAAATTAAGCAAGTACAGGAGAGGACAAGGACGAGGCTGGAGGAGCAGGTCAGTGGGATGATTCTGTCCTTGAACCAGAGATGGTATAACTGTGGTGATAAAGTTTGTAAACTGCTCACAAGGAGAATCAAAAATGGATGTAAAAAACAAAGGAGAAATAAAATCTTGGAGGGTGATGAAATCCACCAGAAGATTGGAGAAACGTTTGCTAAATACTATGAATCACTATACAATCTTAATGAAAACAGATTTTTTTTACGGCCTTGTTTTCAAAGATCTTTGAACCAGAGATAACTCCTCTTTTATGTACTTTATATGAAGCAATTGGCAATACTGGAATAATTGCACCAGAAATGTTGAAGGCAATAATCTCTCCTATTCCAAACCAGACAACAATCCGAATTATGTGACCAATTATCGTCCAATTTCACTAATTAATATATATATAAAACTTCTTTCTACGATACTGTCCGACCAGCTAGAGACGGTTGTCTCCAACCTGATCCACCGAGACCAGTTTCCAGGTTCATAACAGGTGGAGACAATGTCAGGAAAATGTTAAACTTAATTTCACTTGTGAACAATACAAGTATGCCTTGTATTTTTGTCTCTGTGGATGCTGAAAAAGCATTCGACAGAGTGAATTGGAGATATATGTCAGAGGTATTGTCTGCCTTTGGGGTGGAGGGATTGTTTAAAGACTTGCCATTATCTATGTATTCGGAACCCTCGGTCAAAATCCAAGGCAGTGGTTTAAACTCTAGGTGGTTCCTAATTAATAAGGGAACCAGGCAGGGCTGCCCGTTGGCTCCTTTACAATCTTACCATGGAACCTCTGGCTTTATACATCAGGCAAACACAGTCTATCTCAGGTATACCCTGCTTTCCAAACTGGAATATCTGCTGCGTACCATCCCACTTAGAGTCCTGAGGATAACTCTTTCTAATTTCCATAAACTGTTTTCTCATATGTTTGGGGTTATAAGAAACCTAGAATACAATTTCGCATTATGTCAAAAGAAACTTCTGATGGAGGACTATCTTTCCCAAATGGACATCATATACACTACTCGATAATGTTTTCACATTTCCTCCTATGGGGAAATAGGAAATCTAGGAATAAGAGCTGGTATCAACATGAAAAAGAATAATTAACATTGAGAATCAGGTCATCCGAAATGCGTTTTTATCTATTGGTCCAATCAAAAGTAGATTCTTTCTTGACTCACAAATAACTCCCCGGGCCTCCATAGTTACTCATCATTTTTTTTTATAAGAGATTTAAACCTAGACAACTGGCTAAGGTCTGGGATCGAAATGATTGGAGACCTATTTTAGGGTTCGTATTGGAATATCGTTTCCGGACTTGCAGTCCAACTATGATCTTCCATCTAAAGAAATCTTTACCTATATCTGAATTAAGGATTTCCTGTGGAACATCTGTCTAAAGTCAGATTCTCCTTTAGAGAAAATTATGTTTGGTTCCCATCTAAAGATTTCCTCTCAAATTACGAAAGCACTCCAAGAATTAGATCAAAGGGAAGAGAAATTAGAAACAGTATCCAAATGGGAAAGGGAATTAGGGAAAACCTTTTTAACGCAAGCTTGGCAGAGTGCACGTGAATTGGTCAGGAAATCTATCCACTGTATTGCTTTACAGGAACTTTATATAAAAATTTTGGACAGTTGGTATTGGGATCCCTTAATCCCTGAACAGGAACACAATGTATTGATCCAGACAGGCGGGAGGCGATCTGTTTTGCCCGGACATTCTCTCACAATATATCTGGATTCCGAAATCTAACAGGCCTATGCTACGAACTCTATGCCCCACTATCCTAAACTCAATACGAATTTGGGATAAATACGCAATCAAGCACACTCTAACCTCCAACCACTCTCCCCTGACGCCGCTGTACAGAAACAAGGAATTCCCTCCGGCATGACCCCCTCCCTCTTTAAAACATTTGACCAAGGCCATATCTCCCGGGTCTTCGACCTATTCACAGGAGGGCAATTGAAAACATTCAGCGCTTTGTCTAAAACCATCACACTCAGACCTTACGACTTTTTTCGATATGTGCAATTGAGAGATTTTGGCTCCTCGCCATCAGTCTGCCAAGCAGCCCTGACTAGACCATCCTGGTTCGAGAAACTCTGTATGGACAAATCCCCGCTGATTGTCTGTCTAGCTCAAAATTAGCAATTGCATTCAGGTCCCCTCCTATGATCAGGAAGCCTCTAGATATCTTTTCAATACGTCCCACTGATGTTTTCACAAACACCGCCGAACCCTCTAAAGGGGCATACAAAAGTAACCAAGGTGGATAAGATATCATTAATCCTACAGACTAATATTAATCTTCGTGCCTCTGGATCCTTTTCTTGATGTATAAATTCAAACTTATTTCTAGCTGATAAAACTATTGCCACTTCCCTTTTTTTGTGTCATTAATGAAGCCGAATATACATATGGGTACTTAGAGTACTTCCACAATTTCTCCCCATCCTGGTTCCAGTGGGTCTCCTGTACAAATGCAATATCCACTCCACCCTTATTCAATGTATCATATAGATAAGATCTCTTATATGGAGAGTTCAAACCTTGTGTATTCAATGTCATCAGTTTTAGAGGCATCATGCAGTCGGTTTACTCCGCCCTCCAACGTGTCTCTTTCCCCTCTCCCATCCCCCCATTCCCTGTAGCGGCAATAATGCAGACCAACTTTCATACCTCCACACACATTCATCACATTTGTTCACTCCCGACGGAGATCCCATCTCCAGCAGGTGTGAATCCAAAGAAATGTCTCCTTTATCCCAACAAATAATAAATAAAGCACAAACCAAAACAAGAGCAGACAAGAAAAAAAAAAAGGGAATGGAAAGGGAAATTTTATAGATTTGTACTTTTAGCCAATACCACAACATCCAGTGTCTACCAATTCTTTTCCCTTCTCCATTGTTGATCAAAGTGATCAATAATATTTATCTTCTTTACTTGTGCTACTTACTGTTTCTGCCTAATGCAACAACACCCAAAAAAAAAAAAAAAAAAGGAACCCTTAATTATCACTCTATTCCCTTCGTAATGTAGTGTTAATAACTCCTAGTTATTTAGTAAAGCATATCTTCAAATCAATATAGAAAATCTGTGATTCTACTGATTAAAACTAACCATATATATATACCAATGTTAAGTTACCGTGAAATATTACAAATCATTTAATACAGTGCTAATTTGTCAATCTACCTATTTCAGCAAGACCCATTGTCAAAGAAATTAGGTCCTTCCAGTATTTAATAGTGACCAGACTCAAGGTAATACGTGTTTCTAATATGTATGCAAATTTGTGACACCTAATATTACAACACCCTCACCGCAAAGAAAATATTAAAGAGAAGAAAAGAAAAAAAACACACACTTGGAGCAGGAGTGCACCCCTTGTTAATAGCAACAGTATATTACTTAAATCTGACCTACTAGTAAAAATAATAGGTCTAAAATTCCGCCCATTACAAAGGCGCCCATCATCAACCTGTTCATTTTGTTCATTACCATTTGAGTGTTTCATAGCCACAAAATACTATATAGTACCATTCTTCAAATAGGTGGTCTTATAATTCAACATTTTACAGCAACACCCACACTAACAAAAATAACAAAGCAAAAACAAACAAACAAAAAAAAAATGATATACGCCACCCCCTCCACTTCCCAGTTTCTCTCCAGTTCAATATTCAACAACCTCCTCCCCCTCTCCCTCTTCAGCCACCCATCAATTGCGGATCATCATTACAGTAGGCCCCACAGGATCGATTTGTCTTTAGCCTGTTGAACAACAACACATATATGCATTTTTTCTTTATATATTATATGTAATTTGGTAGTGAATCCCCATGAATATGGAATATTATGCTCTCTCAAGCATGCAGTTATGTCGGCGTATTTCCTCCTTGTCAATCTTGTCGAGAGAGAGAGGTCTGCAAAAAAGGCAAGATGTGAGAATCTTGCAGCTTTTGGTAGATTTTTCCTGTGTTCTCTGACGAGGTCGTCTTTAGTTTTGCAACTATTAAAGCACACTATTACATCTCTTGAAGTGGTGCCTTGTGACCAGTTGGTTGATTTGAAGACGGTGTGCTCTCTCAATGGGGGTGGGCCCCAGTGATTTTGGATCAAGATATGTAGATATTCCTAGAGGTACGAATCCAGGTCAACTATATCTTCAGTTATTCCTCTTATTTTTAGGTTTGATCTTCTTGACCGATCCTCCAGGTCAGCCAGTTTAAGATCTAGTCTATTAATTGTCAAATTGGCCTCTTCATTTTGCACCTGTAGCTCCTGAACCTTGAGATGAAGTCACTCAATCTTGGCAGATTGTGTTTTTATTGAAGCTTTTATCTGAGCAAATTCTTCTCTGTTATCGATTAACATTTTATCTAGATCAGACTTGATTCTTATGTATAGAGAATCCAATGCAGCTATTAGGTTAGATTGTGATATGTATCCAGTATCGTCTTGAAGAGAAAGCTCAGGGGTTCGTTCCATTGGACTTTTGTCCTGAACAACTGATATATTTGTCTGATTTTTGGGAAAATAGTAAGAATCAATCAGGAGGGGTTTCCCCGATTTGTTTGTGTTTCTGTGTTTCTCTGTTTTGTTGGCTTTGGGGGCCATGATCAGCAAAATATCAGATTCCTCAATTGATTAAACTGAGTAAGGGTTAAGCTTAAGAGTTCAAAAGGGCTTCTTTTGCGTCGTTCAGTTTCCTCTGAGTAGTAAAGTTACGTTTCCACTGATTTTACTAATCCACGGTCAGCAATATATGGACCAGCCAGCATGCATAGAAGGGAAAGAAAGAAGAGAAAAAATACGTCCCGATTGTATCCAGGTAAGTTATCTCAGTTAGTGTATAGTGTGGCTATGCCTTATGTTCTTAAGTATTTTAGTAGACCTTTGGATGCTCCTTGTTAATATAGCTAACCCAAGCGTCTTCATCAAAGTCTGCTTTAATCAATATCTGCTGTACTTTAAGCAGTATCTGCGTTTAGGTCTTAAGAGGGACAAGTCACTATTTAGTTTAGAGGAGCTGTGTCGGCCCGATTGCCTCCACACCTCAAGAGCAGACCGCCACTTCCACCCAAAGACAGAGTTATAACAGTACCTTCCCCTTTCCTCTTATTTATCACTGTCCTGCCTCTTTCTGTATCCGATGGTTACACGCTTAAAAGGTCATAAACCTTGCTTCAGGACAGGATAAAGGAATAATCAGTAGCAGTTAGTAGCAGACTAGCCCATCTCAGGCCACTTAAACCACTGTCCAATATCATTCACAGTTTGGACTAAGGCGACCAATCCCAACCTGAACCAGTCAGGATAGACAGATTGGGGATACAAAAAATGATCCACTCAATTTGCCATTCAGTTTTTATCCAACATTGCAGAGTACCTGCATAAAGATCCGGCATATGAGCAATCCCGTCTCGTGATTGCGAGCTAGTCTCCCTTGTATGGAGTCTCTCGGTGGCGATCCAGAAGTTTCAAACCCCCGTATGCGGCTCAGTCCCCAGGTTGTCGGGCAGATTCTGCCAGTCAAAAGGAAAGTCGTTCTCCAGCCGCGTTGCACATTCTTTTGTGAGGCTCAATGGAGAAAAAATTGCTTGCCGCCATAGGTTTCTTGCCGCTGGCGTCTCTCGTGTTTCTCCTCTCGTTCTCTTTCTCAGCGGAACACCCGCCCCTCACCACGCATCACGTCCTACGTCATCACGCGCCAAAAAGTGGTTTTCATTACAGTTTTAATGCATTTTCTGACATTCTCTTTACTCCCTTATTTTTGTGATGAAAAGAATGTTTACTGATATTTATGACTCCTTTATTGTTCCCCCCTCCATTGTTTTAAGGTCCCCCCTTATATTCTACAAAACTGTTAAAAAGATATTGAACAAAAAAGAAAGGCACTAAATGACCTAAAATGGGTGGACAATGTAATCATTAAACCATCAGACAATGGTGGGAGTGTAGGTATAATGAATGAAGGACAATATATATTTGAGGTTGGGTGTCAAGTAGGAGACAAAGTTCAGTACAAGGAACTTGAAAAAACTTATGAAACAAATTCAGCAAAAACTGACTGAAAAATTAAACAGAGCCCGGAGATCAGGTCTCTTGAATTTGGAGTTAAGGGCACTAATAAATAATAATCTGGTAGTTCTCACATTATATGTAGTGCGAAAATATGGTCCATCCTCTCGAGCACCCTATAGTGTCAAGGATTGGGGGATCATTGTAAAATGTGAGCCTCTATGTGGATTATATTCAGCTTGTCCTTGCCTTCGTATATACAAGATACAGCACATGTACTTCATAGATTGGATGGGATAATAGTGACAAAAACAATGCTGTTGGTAATGAATGATTTAGAGAGTCTATACTCATCAATACCACACAATCGAGGTTTAACAGCATGTGAACATTTTTTGAGAAGGTGTGGGAATAATTTTGATGATCACACTGATCTGTTCTGTTTTTGCTGCAGTTGGTACTCACAAATAACTTTTTCAATTTGACAATAGATTTTATCTCCAATTACAGAGGATGGCTGTGGGCGCCACATGCCTGTCTGCATTTAGGATACTGGGAGGAAGAAATAATATTTGGGCAATTATCAGATATGGTGGGGGCGCATGTGGTCTGATTTATTGATGACATTCTGCTATTATGGGAAGGCTCAGAGAAACAACGACATGACTATGGAGATCATCAATTTTAATGATCAACCTGTCAGGTCCCGCCGTGCAGCGCATCTCCGAAGTACCCAGCCCTCGCTGGGTGTCACGGAGCAGCGGGGAACCTGCTCTCCAGACCCGGAAGACTTCCATCAGGCGCGCGACACCAAGGACGGGTGCAAGCGCATCTCCCCTCCTCAGTGACGCTCGGCGAGCCGGCACGCTCGTCATGATGTCACGCCCCCTACCTGACGCGAAGTTTAAAAGGAATCACCAAGCTTAGTACTGTGCTTGGTGATTCTTGTATTTTCTATGCCTAGCTTCCCTTACTTACCTTCCGTTTGTGACCTGGACTGTTTGATCGTGTTGCCTGCCTTCTGTTACTTTAAACTTGGATTGTGTTTACTGGATTTCTTTGTGCCTGCCTGTGCCCCTGACCTGGATTGTCTCATCGTTTGCCTGCCTTCTGTTACCCTGACCTTGGATTGTTCTGGAACGTTCTTGTGGTAATTTCTTACCTGCACTGTTATTTTATATTCTCCCTGTGGATTATACTATATGCATCCTGGCTTACGCTGCAGTTTCCCTGTGGATTATAACTATCACGTCACTGCTGTATGCTGTACGTTCATGTGGATTGCTGTCATCAAACTGAACTGTTCCACGCTATATCTATCCAAGTGTATTCTGCATTCTGTTTCCCTGTGGATTATAACTATCACGTCACTGCTGTATGCTGTACGTTCATGTGGATTGCTGTCATCAAGCTGAACTGTTCCACGCTATATCTATCTAAGTGTATTCTGCATTCTGTTTCCCTGTGGATTATAACTATCACGTCACTGCTGTATGCTGTACGTTCCTGTGGATTGCTGTCATCAAACTGAACTGTTCCACGCTATATCTATCCAAGTGTATTCTGCATTCTGGTGAGTACTGTGCTCAGTGTATATTCCTGTAACTGCATACTGACCTCCTACTTCCAATTCTCACATAGCCTAAAATGTACCTATAGATATAAGGCAGAATTTTTTGATCTGCAGATACAAAATGTCATGTAAACCGGACTTCAGAGATTTGTATTTCATGTGTCAAACTGCCCTTCACTCTTTTCCTCAGTTAAATACTCCCCAAATTGGCTATCCACTCGTTTTCCACACACCCTTGTTGCTCGGAGCATACACCTATTATATATGCATTTGTTTCCCACAGTGACCAGAGGGCCATATTCCCGTAGCTAGGTAGGCACCCCTGCCACTGGTTAATTTTAAACAACCGCTGTGACAGAACCCTCCATCACTGGGGTTCATGGAGAGAACTTATAGCCTTCTGTGGGTATACTAGGTTTGGGGGTACAAACTTTGAGGGCACCAGCTGTACTTCAAACACAGGCTCACTCAGGATGTGTAACCTTTGATCCAAGCCTTTGTCCCATTCTTTGTGTTTCCCCCAGGTTAAGATTGTATCCTATCCTGCAAACACCTGTCATTATGTTACCTTACCCATTGTCTTTATGTAACTCATTCAGTGTCCTGTTGTATAGTTATGTCCTTCAATAAACACATTACTTTAATTAAGTGTACTCTGAATGGATCTGAACTTGACACCTTTGTATCCTAAAAGGTGTGAGGCAGGTTTTCCCCATTGTATGTCCTACCGTTATGCTGTGTACATTAAGTGTCTGTATTTAAAGGTGTGATTATGTTATATCCTACTGTCTAATCTAATTACCTGTTTTTAGAGTCTCTCTATTAACATAGTAACATAGTAAAGTAGGATAAGGGTTTAGAGAACTGCCAACCTGGGATACGTAATTAGTACAGGTGCAATATGATAGACTGCTTGTATGCTCTCTCCTAGGGGGCATAAATATGGAAAATATATTGAAACAAGTAAGCAGACATGCACACTGAAGTATGAATAAAAATATATTTATTAATGAATGGGATAGGAACGAAACATCTAGGTAGTATGGTAAGGAGAAAAAAAGGTGTAACGAAATAATGAAAAATAAATAATGAGCAAAAAATAGGAGAAAAACAAAAAAGCAAATATATGCAGGAATGCAATGTAGGCTAGGGACAGGCACAGCAGAGAAATATGCAAAAAAGAGAAAAAAATAAAGGTACAAAAGTACAAAAATGTAAAAATAAAAATAGAAAAAATACAGGAACTGCAGGGAAAGTAGAAAGAAAGCACACAAAAAAATGAGCACAAAAAAATATATACAAAGCCAAAAAACAAAAAATATATAAGTACAGAGTATATCCAAAAAAGAAATGGTCAAGGGCTCAAAAGGGTATAGAAAAGGCAAGTAATATATGTCCAGTACACGGCCGACCACTAAAAATAACAATAAGCACACAAAAAAATAGAAAAAGTGGATATATATGAGGGAGTACAAGAATAAGTACTAAAGAAAAAATCTTATGGCAAAAAAAGAGTCCACAAGAGAGCCTCCTGCTTAAATAAATCCAGGGACCTGCATCAAAACAAGTAAGGTAGTATCAAAAGAACAAAGCGTAGATCCAAAATTGAAATAGTAGTTACATGCAGAGTAAAGTCTTTTACTGGCAAAAAAACGAAAAAAACGACAATAATGAAAAAAATAATAACGAAAAAATAGTAGAGAGTGAAAGGTCCATAACACAACTCTAAACTACAAAAAACCTTGAGTGATGCAGGTGCAATCCTGGGCATTAGCTGCTGAGGCTGGGCACAGGGCGACGCGCTCGGAGTAGATCTCCTTCCAGGGCCTTGCCGGGATGTGGATACAGCTGGCCTTAAGTGCTCGTTTCCAGGGGTAGCGTCATACTGTATGCGCCGACGGGCGCTTAGAGGCCACGCCCAGTGGGCGTGTCCGGGGGCGGGTAATATCAAATACGAAAAAAATAGAAAAAGAAGCAGCTGAGCGTTCAGACTGCTCTAGACGGCATGAGAGTAAGTCGCCTCTCATGTCTCTGCTGCACTACAGAAAAAATAAATAAAAGTGCATTATACACAACACGTGATGCACATTCAAAGGAACATGTACCCAAATATAGGGGGGAGAGGGAACAGAGGAAAACGGGGGCAGGGAGCTGGGAACACAGGGGAGGGAAGTAAAGAACGTGTCAGGAAGAGGGGGAAAAAAGGGGGAAAAAAGAAGGAACGGGACACGGAGGGACTAGGTAGGGGGAGGGTGGGGAAAGAATTGCACTGAACAGGGAAGGGAAAGGGAAGGTGGGGGAACAAAAAAAGGGGGGAGAGTTAGGGGGCTCAGAGGGTGGCTAAAGAGTGTGTGGGGAAAAGAGGTAGGTAGGGGGACTCATAGGAGCATAGGCTAATAGAGGGAATACTAGAGAAGATAGAGAGAGAATGGATATTAGAGAAAGTGAATTAGCTCATAGTCTTCATTTAACGCTCTGGGGGAGACAGTGTCTAGTATGCTGATCCACCTAGTTTCTTTTTGTTTGAGAGTTTTTTCACGGCTGCCACCTCTTCGAACGTTCGGTTTATAGGCTGTCGGCTAATGTAAATACACGGAGACAAAGTCTCCATTCATTATGAATGGAGACTCTGTCTCCGTGTAGTGAAATGCCGACAGCCTATAAACCGAACGTTCGGTTTATAGGCTGTCGACTAATGTAAATACACGGAGACAAAGTCTCCATTCATAATGAATGGAGACTCTGTCTCCGTGTAGTGAAATGCCAACAACCTATAAACCGAACGTTCGGTTTATAGGCTGTCGGCATTTCACTACACGGAGACAGAGTCTCCATTCATAAATTTATGAATGGAGACTTTGTCTCCGTGTAGTGAAATGCCGACAGCCTATAAACCGAACGTTCGGTTTATAGGCTATCGGCTAATGGAATACCTGTAATCCTATTGCTATTCTATAAACCGAACGTTCGGTTTATAGAATAGCAAAAGGATTACATGTATTCCATAAATTCCGAAACGAATGCAGTAACGAAATTCGTTTTAGACGAAATAAATAACATTTTCGTCAGAATGGAAGAAAACGAAACGAACATTTAGATAGATAAATAGATCCGAGCGGGTTCGTCAGGGACAGGAGAACATCATCCGCGTAGACAGATATTCTGAGTGATTCCAAGGTTATTTCCACAACTGTTGTATTAACTGATTTTCTAATGTATTCTGCTAGTGGTTCTATGCTCAGGATGTACAATAAAGGTGCTAAGGGGCAGCCCTGTTGGGTGCCGTATTGATATGAAAACAGTCTGAATCTAGCATCGGGCCCGTGACCTTGGCGGTTGGGTTAGAGTATAGGGACATTGCGTAATTATGGAAGTCTCCTTCTATACCAAATTTGTTTAAGACGGTGTCTAAAAATCTCCAACTCACTCGATCAAATGCCTTTTCAGCATCAAGTGCCAAAAAGACAGTCTTAATTCGGTATTTATTAACCACATGGATTAAACTGAATATCTTTCGTGTACTGTCAGCAGCGCTCCTGCCCCCGATGAACCTGGTCTGCTCTGTTGTGGATACAATGTCTCTTTTACTATTATATATATTTGTGTTTATGTCTTATTTGGCACACTTCCCTAAAAGGTCATAATTTCTTACAGATGCTTACGTATAAGCATTGCATTCCTTTGTCTGTTTAATCTTTTACACATGTGTTCAAATAAGCTACTTCCTATGAAAACTCCTCCCATCCAAGCTACCCCTTCCCCCCTGCTAAGGAGCAAGTCTCATGTAACACATTCTTATAAAGACCAGCTTCCGGTACTAACTCCTCCCACTTTCTCTTGTACTTCAGTAAACTACTCACTCTCCCCCCCCCTCCCATCGTGTAACCAAGATGGAGCTGGAATGTGGTGGGAGAACTCTATAAAGATGACATCACATTCTGTAGGGTGGGCTTAAAGAAGACCCCTCCAACTTTTAGCCAATTGCTGAATGTATATTGTATCTTTAAACTATGACTGTACTGTGACGTATTCCTGCTTTAAAAGGAATCCCCCACTCTGGAAAATAAAGGTTTGCCTCAGGTTTTTCACTGATCAGAAACTTTGTCTCCGGTGTGAATTACTTCTAGGGGAGAGCGCATTAGTTGATCAATTTTAAGGAGTAGATAGACAATAAAGCAAAGTTTGCTTTGATCCAAATCAGTTGGCGCCCGAACAGGGACTTTTGGGTTCTGTTGCTACGGAAGCCGCATTGAGGACCGGAGAGGAGACCCCCAGAGACTGGAAACAAAGGAGCCTGATCACCTCTGCATATGGTAAATTACTTATATATTTTCCTGTCTCTGGACTTGGCCTGCACTCCGTGTCTGCGCCGGCTTCTCGTGGATAACTACTGAACAGGTATATAGTTTGCCCAAATGTCCCCTTTATTTGAATAGAACCTGTAAATTGTCTATCTACTGCCTTAGTCATCCCTGAGTGTGTGTTTTATGTGTGGAAGAATCTGCTTGCTTGAGAATCTGTTATACTTCTGTTGCATGCTTGCCTAACATTAAATTTCATGTTTTATTTTTTGTTTTAAGCTGAGATGCTTGAAAGACAGATCTAGCTAAGTGTTATACCTTTGTTTTTCTTTTATTTGCCTTGTTAATCTTGGAGTTTTATTTGTTATTTTTGCTGAGATGCTTGAAAGACAGCTCTAGCAAGTTTTAGTATTACTTTTATAATTTCATGTTTTATTTTTTGTTTTAAGCTGAGATGCTTGAAAGACAGATCTAGCTAAGTGTTATACCTTTGTTTTTCTTTTATTTTCCTTGTTAATCTTGGAGTTTTATTTGTTATTTTTGCTGAGATGCTTGAAAGACAGCTCTAGCAAGTTTTAGTATTACTTTTATAATTTCATGTTTTATTTTTTGTTTTAAGCTGAGATGCTTGAAAGACAGATCTAGCTAAGTGTTATACCTTTGTTTTTCTTTTATTTGCCTTGTTAATCTTGGAGTTTTATTTGTTATTTTTGCTGAGATGCTTGAAAGACAGCTCTAGCAAGTTTTAGTATTACTTTTATTATTTCATGTTTTATTTTTTGTTTTAAGCTGAGATGCTTGAAAGACAGATCTAGCTAAGTGTTATACCTTTGTTTTTTCTTTATTTGCCTTGTTTACTGTTTTATTTTTTGTTTTGGCTTAGTGCTAGTGTTACTGTTTTCTTTTTATGATTTGCCTTGTTTGGATTAAAAACTTGGTATTTTATTTGTTATTTTGGTTGAGATGCTTGAAAGACAGATCTAGCTAGGTTTACTATTACTTTTATTATTTACCTTGTTTACTGTTATATTTTTTGTTTTGGCTGAGAGCTAGTGTTACTGTTTTCTTT
Organism: Pelodytes ibericus; assembly: GCA_036172795.1. Lineage (NCBI taxonomy): Eukaryota > Metazoa > Chordata > Amphibia > Anura > Pelodytidae > Pelodytes > Pelodytes ibericus. The sequence continues at coordinate 38,282,782 of CM069866.1, read as the reverse complement.
TTATGATTTGCCTAGTTTTAAAGGTGTTATTGTTTTTGTAAATTTAGTTAAGCTAGTTTGGTGACCAGAAATACAAACAGGCGTCTGTTTTAGTATACAGATATTGTATGTGACATTGAGTGCGTGTGTGACCTGAGTTTTTTACTATTAGCCGGCATTTAGTTTAAGGTGTTTGTAATTTAATTACAGCTGTGTATTGTGTATTTGTCTATATATGTCTTTTTGGGTACCATATATGTTCATTGTGAACTATAAGTCTATGTCTTGTTGCTCTCCTATGCTATCTTTTGTTTTTAGGTGAGCTGTGCTACAGCAGTCACATGGTTAAAATCCTTTGTGTTGGCTGAAAACTGTTCTTCTCCCCCCCCTCACTGCTGTTCACCCCTCCTTCTTTCTTGCTGTGCTGCAGCAGTCACATGGTTAAAAATCCTTTGTGCTGGCTGAAACTTTCCTTCTCCCCCTCCTGCTGTTTCACCCCTCCTTCTTTCTTGCTGTATAGACAGTGGGAACTTGTGTGTGCACGCTTTGGTTCCTTTTGTTTATAAATTCCTCTAATCTGTTTCCTTTCATTTTCACTCCTTCTCCCTTAGTCTCTTATTTTCATTTTCGGTTTGTTCAGTGGCAGTTTGCCATTTATTTCCAGTTTCTCTCTCTACAGTAACACTGCAGTGTATACATGGGTCAATCTAATGTTAGCTCCTTCCAAGGTCGGTTGGCCTGTGATCTTGTGAGGGAAAGAGCTGGGAAATTAGCTGTAGGAAAATTAGATAAAATTTTTAAGATTTGTGGAATTACTTTGTGTCCTCAGGGCAGACTGCAGGCAGAGGAGTGGAGGAAACTTTTACATGATATGAATGGGATATTGTTGGATAATGGATTAATGAAAGCTGCAGATGCGTGGTATAAAGTGGCTAAAGGGATTAAGAAGGAGGGCTGGATTGAGGAGGAAATAGATGTAAAGGGGCAGAAAGTCTTTGTATATCATGAGAAAGATGATTTTGTTAGAACTGTTACAAACATTTCCCATCCCCCTCCTTATGATGGAGCCTGGCACAAAGGGAAGATGGCTACCTCTAGAGCCCCCACTCAGCCCACACCTGTGAGCACACCCTCTCCAGTTCCTACCCCCTTGTACCCTGTCCTTGGGACAGACGGATCCTATTATTTCCCAGCCCCCATTCCTTCTCCAATTCAAACCCCAGTCACGCCTTCCCTTCCTGTTGCCTTGCATTCTTCTCTCTTGCCTGTCTCTGAGGATACACCCTCTCTTTCAGCTCCAGTTTCTTCTGTCCCCACCCAATTCCTTCCACCTCTCCCTGTCACTTCCGCCCCTTACCTCTCCTTTAGCTCCTTCCACTTCTGCCCATTCATTGCCACAATTTCCTGTATCTGCCACACCCATCCCTTCCATGATGGTCACTTCCTCCCTCACCCCTATCTCTTCTTCTAGTCCTGCCCCTATCATGGCTGCCCCCAGTGTATCTTTCCCTATTATGACTGTTGGTTCAACTGTTCCTGGTGCAGCAGCCTGTCTTCCTTCCTCATCCCCCTTTGCATCAGGCCATTATCCCAATACCTCACACTTTGCTTCGCCCCAGTTTAATAATGCAGTTCCTCCCCTTGAGTCAGCAGTTCCAGGTTCCATTCGCTCTGAATTAGCCGGTCTCCACAATGATGGTAATATCCAGGAGGGACAGCCATCAAATAATCTCCCTTGTATGCCCCTAGCAGGTCCTGGTAGAACCCAGCAGGGTATGGGGGGAGCCCCTGTGATGTATGTTACCTTTAACCCATCCCAAGCTGCAACCCTGGTGAATTCACTTCCAGACCCAGAGAAACAGCCCATGCCCTTTTACAGACGGATTGTTCAGATCCGTAAAACATACTCTGCTGCATGGCGCGATTTGTTTAGTCTGTGTGAGATTAAGGCAGGGGATGCCTACTGGCCCATAATGGAAAGGAGCTTTGATGATGCCCGTCTCACTACTGACACAGATTTTCAGTCTGGTATCACATTTTGTGAACAGCTCCATGCATGGGCTCAAGATAAATTGGCTGATCAGGCTACTTCGATCAATGATATTGTTCAGGACAAATCAGAAACGGTTGAAAGATTTAATTCTAGGCTAACTCAAACCTTCTCAGATCTGGGTTTCAATACGTGTAATAAGGCCCACACCCAGATGCTAGCAGCTGCTTTCGTTGCAGGCCTTAAAGAACCTATAAGGAAAGGCCTAATCCTATCCCGGCCCAAATACAGGATTATTCCCCTGGATACTCTCCTCTTGGTTGCTAAAGGCCTGGAGTCAGCCCAATTGCCCCAGCACAAGAAATCCAATCCTTTAATGGTTTCTTTATATAACCCTGCAATTCAGCCTGCCCCTGGTGGGTTCCCAATTCCTGCGCAGCCGAGCCCTCTCAGGGCTCAAGCCCCAAGACCGGACTTTGGAACTTGTTTTCACTGTCAGCAACCAGGTCATTTTAGAAATAATTGTCCAAGCCTTCCAGCATCTAGGCAGCGCACATATGCTCTACGCCCACCATATCCTGTGACCGGTTATCCTCCTGCTCAGGCCCAAGGTTATGCCGTACCTGGTTCTAATTATGCTAACTATGCTAATTATTATTCTGATGAACTAACCTCGGCCGGTTATCTGCCCGCTAACCATACTATGCCTAGGCACCGTCGTCCTGTTCAGCATGCGCAACAACCCCACTACTCAGCTGCACCTACACATCCATACCCTGGTCCAGACCAGTCTCATATTGATCTTGTCCAATAGGTAACTGGCAAACCTGTGTCCAACGCCCCTGTTATGGCAGTGTTTTCAGGGGATAAAGGGGGGCCCCTAGCTACAGTGGTCCTACCTGTGGAAGGATGCCCAACCACCTTCTTAGTTGACACAGGTGCAGCCCGTAGTGTGCTTAGAGAACGAGACCTGCCTGACACCTCTTTCCTTTCTAATATTGATGTTTCCTGTATAGGTGTAGATGGTACCCCTCGTAGTAACCTATTAACCAAGCCCTTACGGGTGGGTACTTTCCCAGATCTCCTTACTCGGTTTGTAGTGTCTTCCTCTTGTCCTCTTAACCTGTTAGGAGCTGATGTCCTTTCCCGACTACAGGCCTCTATCTCCTTCACTCCAGATGGTAAGGTTAAGGTATTCACCCCTCTATCCAGTGATGATACCTCAGCCCTCTGTTCTTTGCCCCTCCTACTCCACATGATGTCGCCCCATGGGAGTGCAAGGGTCCCAGACAATTCCCCCAGTGCCCTTGACAGAGTTCCTGTGAAACTGTGGTCTACTGGTCCAGATGATATTGGACGTCTTGAGGTCCCTCCAATACTGGTGCAATTGATCCAAGGAGCAAGTCCGCCCAGAAGACCTCAATATCCATTGACACCTGCTCAGGCCAGCGCTATCACAGCACAAGTTGAAAATCTACTTGCTACAGGTGCTCTGGTTAAATGTGTATCGCCATGTAACACTCCTTTGTTTCCAGTTAAGAAAAAGACCGAGAAAGGTGAACCGGACAAGTACAGGATGGTGCAAGACCTCAGAGCGGTAAATGATGTTACTATCCTGGAAACTCCCATTGTTCCGAATCCTCATACTCTTCTGTCCCAGGTGCCTCCTTCAGCTAAATTCTTCACGGTGGTGGATTTGGCCAATGCCTTCTTCATCGTGCCTTTGCATCCTTCTTGTCAATACCTGTTTGCATTTACTCACGACCGCCAACAGTATTCCTGGACTGTCATGCCACAGGGAGCACAGAATTCACCAAGCCAGTTTGCAAGAGCAATGGCATACATACTGGAGCCATGGCAGAAGTCTCACACGGATGTGGTCCTCCTGCAATACGTGGATGATCTCCTTCTATGTGCTGACGATCTCACAACTGCGGAACATGCTTCTGAAGATTTCCTCTGTTTTCTGGCCACCCAAGGAAGAAATTGCAGTGGTGCCAACCATCAGTGATATTTTTGGGACATTGTCTTTCTCACGGCACCCGGCACCTCACTAGAGACAGAGTGCGGGGTATAACATCTCTCTGTCCTCCATCAGCTCACAAGCCCCTCCATGCCTTTTTGGGTCTTCTCTCTTACTGCAGACCGTGGATTCCTGAAGCCTCTTCCCTCATGCAGCCTCTCTACGATGCCCTCAAGTCTGAACCATTCGCTTTATCTCCTGAAGCCCTTACCAGTTTTTTTGCATTGCGACGTGCTGTTGCTTCTGCTCCTGCATTGGGTCTTCCAAATTACCAGAAGCCCTTCAAGCTCTTTGTCTACGAAAAGATGGGTCATGCATCTGGTGTTCTCACACAGTCTCATGGATCCCGTCAGCGTCCAATAGGGTACTACTCCTGTCAGCTGGATCCGGTGGCTAGGGGAGGACCCTCCTGTCTTCGGGCTGTGTTTGCAGCAAGTGCTCTGCTGGACAAGACGAATGACCTAATTCTAGGTCACAGGCTTACCATCCTTGCTCCCCATGATATTTCTGCAATACTCAATCAAATTCAGCCTAAACATCTCTCTACACAGAGACATCTTCGTCTTCAAACGACTTTATTGCTACCTGATAATGTCTCTTTACAAAGATGTTACACTTTGAATCCTGCCACTCTTCTGCCTCTTCCCAAGGGGGGAGTACCACACTATTGGTACAGTCTGGACATTGATCCTGATGCCTTCCTTGATCTGGATGTCCATATGCCCACAGTACCACATGATGAGCAGCCATCTTATCTATGGCATTGCACTATGTGGTTCAGAGATGTTCCGGGGCCTGACTCCCGGTATGAAGAAGAACTGTTTCAGTTGATTGAAGTGCGTCTCACTTTGACAGACATGTTCTGTGATTCAAAAGGCAACATTGTGGTTTTAGTCCAATTACCCACAGAAGTGACTCATATGTACCACCATTGGGAGATGGCAGTTCCTCATGTCTCTATTACTAAGTCTCCAGATATCTCATGGAAGGAACTTGGTCCATTAGCCAAAGCATGGAGTACAAAAGATCAAGATCAACTCTCCACAGAAGGTGTAACCAAGCGAACTGTGAATTGTGAGACTACTGGTTACCCGCAACATCACACAGAAATATGTGAAGATGCCCCACCCATAGATCCTGACCCAGATGTTCCACATGACTGCTTTGAACAGATGAAGATGGAAACAACCCATCTTCCCACAGTACATGAAACAGTTTTGCTAGATCCTGACTGTACACTGTTTGTGGATGGTTCCAGATTTGCAGATGAACAAGGAAGATACCACACTGGATTTGCCGTGACCACCGTGGATCAGGTACTTCAAGCATCCCCACTTCCGCCTTCTATGTCTGCTCAAGAAGCTGAGCTAAAAGCTCTCACTGTAGCATGCCAAATGTTTGAAGGGAAGCGTGTTAATATTTACACTGATTCCAGATATGCTCTGGGTGTAGCACAGGACTTTGGACTGATATGGAAGACAAGAGGTTTTCTGACAGCAACCGGTACACCAGTTAAACATGGTACAGCTATCAAGGAATTGATGGATGCTTTACTCCTTCCTGAAGAAGTGGCAATATTGAAAGTAAAAGCCCATGGAAGACGGAATTCGGAAGAAACGTGTGGCAATCATAAAGCTGACCAAGCCGCCAAAGATGCTGCATGTGAATCAAGGGAAGTGGACAGAAGAGTGTCCGGTGAGGAAATTCCTATCTTTCCCATGCAAACCTTACCTACGGATCTCAAGTTTTTGAAGGAACAGCAAGCAGCTGTAAGTCCCTAAGAAAAGGTAAGCTGGAAACAGAAAGGAGCAACCTTACAGGATGGAGTGTATACTAGCAACCACAAATTTTGTCTACCCAGAAGTATGTATCCGCCTGTGGTTCAGTGGGCCCACGGAGCAGCGCACCTGTCTAAGACTCTTATGAACTCTTTAATTACTAAATATTTCGAAGCACCAGGTATTACCACTCTGTCTAAAACCTACTGTAAGTCTTGTGCTATCTGTGCCAAGTGCAATCCAGGAAAATTGGAGAAAGTTGTCTCAAAACACCTGGCGAAGCCACACTACCCATTCCAGAGAGTCCAAATTGACCACATTCAGATGCCAAAGAGTGGCCGGTATGAATATGCCCTAGTTCTGGTGGACATGTTCTCAGGCTGGCCAGAAGCTTTCCCGGTTACTAATATGACCGCCAAGACCACTGCCAAGCGGCTGCTCACTGAAATCGTCTGCAGATATGGAGTTCCTGAAGTGATTGAAAGTGACCAGGGCCCGGCTTTCACAGCACTAGTGACTAAGGAAGTCTGGGCAGCACTGGGAGTGACCCTTGCATTCCACACACCCTATCACCCACAGAGTAGTGGTAAGGTAGAACGCATGAATGGCACCTTAAAAGCCAGAATGCTTAAGATGGCTCAAGAAACTAACTTACCCTGGCCAGAGAGTCTCCCCATAGCTCTGTTTAGTGTCAGGTACACACCAAGAGGGAAGTTTAACCTGTCCCCCTATGAGGTTTTGTTTGGTTCAGCCCCTAGGTTAGGTTGTTACTTTCCCCAACAACTCCAACTGCAATCAGATACTATGGTTAATTATGTAACTGCTCTTTCTCAAACTTTAAACAAAATACATGCTCAAGTTTTCTCTTCAATTCCAGATCCAGAGTCTGATACAGGCACACACAGGTTGCTTCCTGGTGATTGGGTTCTGGTTAAGAAGTTCCTGAGAAAACATACCCTTGAACCCAGATATGATGGTCCGTTCCAAGTTCTTCTAACCACAGCTACCTCAGTTAAATTGGCCGGAAAGAGCACTTGGATACACGCTTCACATTGCAAGAAGGTTCCATCTCCAGAGGAAGTAGATTCTGTTATAACATGAATTATTTTGTGTATTTTTTCTTGCTGCTAGGTCTGATAAAAGCCCAACAAGTTGCTATAACCAAGGACAATCATGTTTACACATTTTGGTACAATTCTTCTAGTACACGGGTAGCCACATTTACATTTGATTATTGTGATGTCGTAAATTGTACATTTCCATGGTCATTGTTGTCAACAGTGTCACCAAGAGATTGACGACATAGACTATGAAACACCACATACACCCTTACAGTCCCACCGCACTAAGTCAACAGCTACTTCCTCTTAAGGGTATGTAGGGATAGCGTCTGTCTCTACGGGCAAAAGTCTGTCGCGGGAGAAGTAGTGGACAAGCTGCTATGGGCCACCCCGCGCAGTGAAGCGTTCGAGGCCTGTTCAGACAGATGTGCAAGATAGCCTTTTGTTATTTTTCTATAGGGACAGTATTAGGGTTAGAGATAGTGGCTGTTAGTAAACAGAGCCATTTTATAGGGGGGACTGTTGTGGATACAATGTCTCTTTTACTATTATATATATTTGTGTTTATGTCTTATTTGGCACACTTCCCTAAAAGGTCATAATTTCTTACAGATGCTTACGTATAAGCATTGCATTCCTTTGTCTGTTTAATCTTTTACACATGTGTTCAAATAAGCTACTTCCTATGGAAACTCCTCCCATCCAAGCTACCCCTTCCCCCCTGCTAAGGAGCAAGTCTCATGTAACACATTCTTATAAAGACCAGCTTCCGGTACTAACTCCTCCCACTTTCTCTTGTACTTCAGTAAACTACTCACTCCCCCCCCTCCCATCGTGTAACCAAGATGGAGCTGGAATGTGGTGGGAGAACTCTATAAAGATGACATCACATTCTGTAGGATGGGCTTAAAGAAGACCCCTCCAACTTTTAGCCAATTGCTGAATGTATATTGTATCTTTAAACTATGACTGTACTGTGACGTATTCCTGCTTTAAAAGGAATCCCCCACTCTGGAAAATAAAGGTTTGCCTCAGGTTTTTCACTGATCAGAAACTTTGTCTCCGGTGTGAATTACTTCTAGGGGAGAGCGCATTAGTTGATCAATTTTAAGGAGTAGATAGACAATAAAGCAAAGTTTGCTTCGATCCAAATCAGCTCCCTATGTATTATAGATGGAATCACTATTTTCAATGTCTGCCAAGATTTTAGAATAAAGCTTTATGTCTAAATTAATCAATGAGATGGGTCTGTAGTTTAACATAGAGGTTGGATCCTTGCTGGGTTTGGGTATAGAGGAGATGGAAGCTTGTAGCAGTTCTTCTGGTAGGGGGTTGGTTGTGGGTATTGCCGTAAATAGTTTCAACAACAGTGGGGCAATTATATCATGTAGTTTCTTATAGAATGCGACTGAAAAGTTGTCTGGTCCTGGTGACTTGCCGTTTTTTAAGTTAGCTATGGGCACATTAGTCTCCTGTAGGGAGAAGGGTTTATTAAGAGATTCTTTTTTATTATTAGAGATCTTTGGAAGATTAATTGCTTCAAAAAATAGTTCCAGTTTGTCTTGATCATAATTCGTCACTGACAAATTATAAAGTGATTTATAGTATGTAGAAAAAGCCCTTGCTATATCTTTGGGGGTAAGCAATTGTTTCCCATCTAGTGTGATTTTCTTAATTGTTTCTGTCCTTCTGATATTCTTTAATTTATTTGTTAAAGCTTTATTTACTTTATTACCAGACTGATACTTTTGTTTTAACTTTAGAAGCATAAAGTTTATTTTATCTAGTTCTTTTATTTTGATTTCTGCTCTTGTGTCATTTCTTTCTTTCATGGTTTTAGAATTTATTGTTGTTTTATTTTTACGTTCCAATTTTGCCAATTTAATGTATAATTCTGTCAAAGTTAAGCCTTTCTTCCTTTTTTCAAGTGTAGCTATTTTAATAATCAATCCCCTCATGTACGCTTTAAAGGTGGTTCATAGTGTAATGTCCGGGACCTCCCCATTGTCGTTAGTCTCCATGAATGCTTTTGCCTCAGTTAGGGCCTGGACAATATCCTTCTTATTTAAAAGATGTTCATTTAGTCTCCACTTATTTCTTGTTCTGTATTGAAGGTTATTGCTTATCTCCAAAAAGACTGGGGCATGTCACTGGTCTGACCATGTGATTGAGCCAATTGTACTTTTCTGTATCTTAACGATTGATTGGGCTTTTAAAAGAAAGTAATCAATGCAAGAGTATGATTGATGCGAATTAGAATAAAAAGTATAGTCCCTTTCAACTGGATTGTAAATCCTCCAGCTATCAAATAGAAAGTGTCTACTAAATGTCTGGGAAATATCTATTGATTTGGCCATGCATGTACAGACTGTATTTCTTCCATTTGAGCTACGATGTTTTTTAGGATCTGCTACAGCATTCAAATCTCCTCCAACTATAAGGGATCCCACTAATAATGTATCTGTTTTGTCTAAAAGTTTGTCCAAATAAGTGGCTGGAGCATGGCTGGGGCATATACGTTAAGAAATGTGTAGCTAATATCGTTTATCTTAGCTATCAGTATCTGGTATCTTCCCTGTGGATCAGCCTCCTCACAAATTAGTTCAAATTTAAGATCCCTGGCAATAATAATCGCAACTCCTCTTTTTATTTATGGCCTTCCAGATTAACAGTAAAGATATTTGGGAATTTGTTATATCTCCATAATCTGATTGGTGGTTCCATCCAATGTGTTTCCTGAATAAATGCAATATCTATTTCCATATCCACTAGTGTGTTATATAGATGGCCTCTCTTTTGTGGGGAATTCAGGCCCTGGGCATTCAAAGACATCAACTTAATGGACATCCCAGGCTTTGTAGGTCTCCATTTTTACCATCCATGTCTCAAAGAAATCAGCAACCTTCCATTCAGTACATTCATACTGTTTATCACACTTCATTTTCACTAGAATTAATTGAGCTAATTTGCTAAGAACAAAACATCAAGATTAGTCTTTATTACCTTACCTAATTTAGTGTCATCAGCAAAAACAGAGACATGGCTCTCAGCACAACGTGGGAGATCATTAATAAACAAATAAAAAATAAGAGGGCCCAAAACAGACCCCTGAGGTACTCCGCACAATACCCTGGTCCAATTTGAAGCTTTTCCATTTACTACAACCCTTTGCGTTCTCTCTTTTAGCCAATTTTCAATCCAAATACATACATTTGCCCCCAAACCTATTTCTCTCAATTTGTAGAGTAACCTTTTGTGTGGAACTGTATCAAATGCTTTCGCAAAATCCAAATAGATCACATCAACTGCCACACCTAGATCTATATTTTTACTGACTTCTTCATAGAATGTTATTACGTTTGTTTGACAAGACCTGTCTTTCACAAAACCATGTTGACTTTTACTAATTATATTCTGATTCAAGATGTATACTTTAGTGTATACCTTTAGCAATCCTTCAAATAATTTCCCCAGTACAGATGTCAAGCTCACTGGCCTATAATTTCCCGGCAGAGATTTTGATCCCTTTTTAAATATTGGAATGACATCTGCCTTTCGCCAGTCTGTGGGCACTACAGTATACCTGAACTGAAAGAATCCCTAAAGATCATAAATAGTGGTCTGGCCAGATAAATACTCATTTCTCTAAGGACCCTTGGGTGTATACTATCTGGTCCTGGGACCTTGTCTATTTTAACAGAGTTTAAATGCTTAAGCACTTTTTCCTGTGTCAGCCAATCCCATGTTTGCGGTGACTGTTCCGTAACTTCCGGTAGCAGGGGCTCAACATCTGTTCTTCCTTAGTATAAAAGGTAGAATATCACCCAAAAAATAAAACAATTACAAAATAACAATAAATAGCCTTTTGTACAACCGCTGCCACTCTTAGCACTCCTCAATGTGCTATATATATGATAGAGTTTGGTGAAAGGATGAGTGTGCTGGGAGTTACGCAGGGAACATGTGAAGAATAAAAATATATATAGTGCAACAGAGTACAAGTGTATATTGTGTGAAATAGTACATATATCTGAGTGCACTCACAAGCGACCATGTAAATCAGGCATCAAATGGGATTTAGGTAAAAGCTTCTGTTTTTAATCTGTAGAAATGGAATAAAACGAGAACATACATAGAGTAGTACAGTAAAAACAATGGGGGTCTGCGCGTGGCACTGCACTTACAGAATCCAAATATAAAAAAAGTCTAAGATAAGGTCCACAGGGTTACTGGCTGAAGTCCCATTCTGGTGAATAGATTCTCAACGCGTTTCTCCGGGGAAAGAATTATAAACACGACTGTCCCTTAAGTAGGATGGAAGGCACTGACGAATAGTACCCACTTCCGGTACACGGACAGCGTCAGACCGGAAGTGACGTCATGCGTTCCACAGTGCGTTCCACAGTGCGTTCCACAGTGCGTTCCACCGTGCGTTCCACCGTGCGTTCCACCGTCGGATTTTGCGTTCCAGATGATCATCAGTGCAGTGTAGAGTCCCAAATAGTAAAAACGGAGCGGAGAAAAGCTCCGTATACATGTAGTAATGACATAAAAACAATGGGGGAAATATTTATTAGAAAAAAAGAGGGGAAAAAATGCATAAACAAGTGGGGGGGGGGGGGCTGAACATACACTGAGGGAGTGAACTGAATTTTAGAGAACATGACAAGTATTTAGTTTGAAGGTGAAGACATGCACATTAAAAATGGAAACAAACACTTGAAACATATATTGAAAAATATTAAAATGGAAAAGGAACATAATCTAGTGAGGAGTGTATGGAGGGGGATAAGAGATGAGCTATGTTTAATAAAAAGACATGATGTCAAGGTCCACATTTAGGCCCTTAGGTATTAGGGTCTGCATCTCATGTATCCATTTTGTTTCTCTTTGTGAGAGTTTTTGTGTAAGGTTACCTCCCCTCCAGTGGGGACCAATTTTATCTATTCCGATCAGTTGATGTTTTTCCAAAGAGAAAAAAGGGCATTTATTACAGTGTTTTGGTACTGTACATTTTGTTTTCTCGTCTCCAATGCCTCCTATGTGTTCAAGAATTCTTTCTTTCAGGGGTCTGATGGTTCTACCAATATATTGTATCCCACAGGGGCATTGTATAAGATATATCACGTTACTTGTATTGCAATTTATGAAATGTTTGATGTGATATTCTCTATCAGTGATCTTGCTTTTGAATTGGGTGGTACTTCTGGGGAGATATTTACACATTTGCATGTACCGCATTTAAAAAAACCTTTTGGTTTTTGGCTTCGAAAATGTGTAGGTCCTGGAGTTTTTATTAGGGGTAGGGAACTGGGGGCTATCATACATTTTAAATTATTTGCTCTCTTAAAGATTGTTGTGGGTCTGGAGGTAATACTTCCCTTAAAAATTAATCTCCCATAAGGATGGGCCTTAATTTATCCAGAGTTTTTGGATTTTCTTTGCCTTTGGATTGTATTGGGTAATGAAAGGGCATTTTGTGATGGTGTTGTTTTTTATCTGATGTCTAGATTTACTTGTTATTAGTTTATTTCTATCTATTTTGTTGACCTCTCTAAAGCTTTTTTGTAGCAAATGATCTGGATATAGTTTCTCTTTGAACTTATTATTTAAAGATTTGGCTTGGATTGTAAAGTCGGTATGTAGTGTGCAATTTTTTTTTATTCTGGTCAATTGGCCTTTTGGGATATTGTCGAGCCATTTGATGTGGTGGCTGCTACGGTAGTCAATGAATCCATTTGCATCAGTGGTTTAAAAAAAAGTTTTTGTCGTGATGGTACCGGTTGATGCTGATAAAGTTAGGTCTAGAAAATCGATTTGGGTTTTATGTATGGTGGGAGTGAAGTGAAGGCCATGATTATTGTTATTTAAAGAAGAAATAAAATTGGTAAGGTCAAATTCTGAACCATTCCAGATAATCAGAATGTCGTCTATATATCTGCGCCAGAGCACCAGGTTCCAAAACATTTACTTTCCGGGAGAGTTTCTTTTTCGAAATCTGTCACAAAGATGTTAGCATAACTAGGAGCGAACCTGATGCCCATGGCTGTCCCACAAATTTGCAGATAATTGTTACCTTCAAAGACAAAATAGTTATGGGTGAGAATGAAAGAAATACAGTCTAATAGAAAAGTTTTTTGATTTTCTCGTATGGTTTGATCCTGATCTAGGACTTTTTTGACTGCCTGAACGCCTTTTTCGTGTGAGATGGATGTGTACAGGGAACTGACGTCTATTGTGGCCCAGATGTAATTAGTGGACCATGTTATGTTTTCTATGATGTTGAGTAAGTAACCAGTATCTTTCAGATATGAGGGAGCTTGAACAACATATTTTTGTAAGAATTTGTCTATGTACTCAGACAAATTGCAAGTTAGAGACCCAATTCCACTAATAATGGGTCTACCTTGGGGATTCTCTAGTGTTTTATGGATTTTTCGAAGAAGATATAAAACTGGGATTTTTGGAAATTCCTTATATATATATATATATAGATATTCTTCTTTTTTTAAGATACCTTCTTTTAAATCTCTCTGGAGGAAAGTGTAGGCCTCCAATTTATAACAATTTGTGGGGTCTTTTTTAAGATGCATATAGGTGTGGATATCATCAAGTTGATATTCGCGCGGAGATTAAAAGATACTTGGACACCCATCTGTGCCGCAAACTGTCAGAGGCAGATGCGGAGACACTTGAGCGCCCAATTTCCCCACAAGTGCTGGCGGGGGCACTTAAGAGTACAAAAACTAGTAAATGCCCGGGGCGAGACTGTCTACCAGCCTCTTATTACAAAACATTCATAGACACCCTAAACCCTCATTTTATACAGACCTTTAATGACCTCTTGGCTGGTACACAAATACACCCACACACGTTATAAGCTACGATTTCCCTAATTCCTAAGGAGGGCAAGGATCACGAAATATGTGCGAATTACCGCCCTATCTCTCTGCTCAACGCAGATATTAAACTGTTGTCTAAAATTTTGGCCTTGAGGATCAACAGATTCCTCCCCACCCTGATCCATCCGGACCAGACGGGATTTGTCCCGGGTCGAGAGGCCAGGGACTGCACGATCAGGGCACTCAACTTGATACACTATGCCAGGTCCTCCGGCACGGACTCAGTCCTCCTGTCAACGGATGCTGAGAAGGCCTTTGACAGGTTGGACTGGGATTATATGATGGAGGTTTTACAACATATGGGCTTCGGACCCAACATGCGATTGTGGGTGTCGTCCCTGTACTCCCGACCCTCGGCCAAGATCAGAATCAATAGAGCCCTTTCTGAATCATTCTCGATAGCTAATGGGACCAGACAGGGTTGCCCTTTGTCACCACTGCTGTTTGTCCTGTCACTAGAACCTTTTTTGGAGGCCGTACTTCAGAACCCAGATATTATGGGGATAGCTGTAGCTGGTACCCAGCACAAAGTACAAGGGTATGCATATGACCTGTTGTTCCCCCTGACTAACCCCTGGGTCTCTATCCCAGTCTTATTATTGTAATTTCATAAATATGGGGCACTGTCCAACCTAAAAACAAGTTTAACAAAATCAGAAATCCTGAATATTAATTTGCCCCGTCAATCAGAAAATACCATAGCTCAATCTTTCCCTTTCCGGTGGTGTGAAGTCAAAATCAAATATTTAGGTATTTTCTAGTGACCTTTCCAAATTATACTCATATAATTTTCTCCCGATCATATCAGCAATACAGAAGGATTTTCGGGCCTGGTCACCCCAACACATATCATGGACGGGTAGAATTAATGCGATAAAAATATTGCCCTGGATCTCCCCACACATAGCTAAGCCGCTAGTTAAAGCCAACCCATTTATTTCAGCTTCGCTAGCTGCTCTCCACAAGAGCTATCGCTTTTTTAATCTCACCACCTACCCTTCCCCATTGACAACCTTACGTGGTAACCCAGATTTTACCCCTGGTATGTCCAGGAGGCCATTTTTGAGCTCAGCAACAGCCGGTTCCCACCGATTAGCCGATTTCATTTGTGACGGCAAGAATCGGCGGCTGACAGATCTGATACCAGACAGACCACTGAAGTTAATGGACCACTTCCAATACATACAATTATCTAATTTCGTACAGTCTTTGACAGGTAAACACCAGTTAAACAGAGACATGACTCTGTTTGAGGAATATTGCGCAGGCAACAGTATGCCCAGGCATGCAACCTCACTGATATATAAGATTTTACAAGATGAGGCAAAGAGCCCTATCCCTGCCTTTGTGGGCCGTTGGGAAAATGCCCTTCAAATTGTCCTGACCATGCCACAGTGGGAAAAGATATTCCTCCTTACCCACAAAACTTCATTGCAAAACAAGACCCAGGAAATGTCGTACAAGCTTTTGACACACTGGTATAGAACCCCGTCAGTTCTGCATAAGATGTTCCCTGAATGCCCCGACATATGCTGGAGATGTGGAGCATCTCCTGCCCATTTATTACACATCTGGTGGGACTGCCCAGTGATATCCCCATTCTGAAATACAACCCACCACACTCTGAAAACCTTTACTGACAGTCCGCCTTTATTTATGCCGGCAGCCATGTTGCTACATCATACCCCCATCCTGGTCAGTCAATACAAAAAATCGATAGTCCGCCACTTACTAAACGCGGCCAAAGCCCTTATCCCGCTCCAGTGGGCAGACCCCTCGCCCCCCTTCCTTGTTGGAGATCCCAATACTGAGGCTCTGCTATAAGGGTGTTAAATGCCAACTGAGGCAATTTACAATTTATATTTTGATATTGCACATTTTTAAAACTGTAGAATTTTGTTGGACATTATATACAAAATCTGTCTTTATTTGTAATATGTCTTTACATTGTTTCTGTTGCACTGCTAAAGGTTGAAAATGTGTTCTTATATCTGTATATTGTGGCTGTACAATCCCCTTCCCCCCCTCCTTTTCTTACCCCTTCGTTACCCCCCCCCCCCCCATTTTTGATTGTTTTGTTTTTTTCCTTATTGTTTGTAATTCTTTGAAAACCAATAAAACGCAGATTTACAAAAAAACAAAACAAATCCGGTTAATGTATTTCTTATAGTTCTCTGTTCTATTGTCGGCTTCAGTTTATGAATGGCGGAATTGGATTGTTCGGTTTTGAGGAGTTCGGTTTATAACTCTTACATTACATCGAAGGGTAAAAACCGACAAGATTCCACATGTTTCAAAACAGAAGTTTTCTCAGTGGATGGTCCATATAATATCTATACAAAAACAAAAAGATGCATAGGATTATTGAGTAAGACAATATTGCACTTTTATAAATACATATAAATTTAAATATATAAACATTGTGCTGAATCCAGGAATAGAAAAAAATATATATTACTTAATTAAAAAATATTCTCCATCAGTAGGAATAAAAAACTTTTAATTAGAAAAAATCCATTAATAAAACCTTTAAAATTAATTTTTATTATTCCAATTCGCACAAAGTTTTAAATAAAATTAAAAAGATCAAAGTCTGCATTGAGACCAGTGGGGTGTAAAGTGCCCATTTTGAAAACCCATTCCATTTCAGTTTGTCCTATTTTTTTAATATTGTTGCCTCCTCTCCAATATTTTTTGACTTTCATTATAGGCCAGAATTTTAGGTCTTTTGAGCTTTTGTGGTGACATTCAGTAAAATGCTGGGGTAGGGAATATTGTGTATTCCCTTTCATAATGTTTGCCACATGTTCTTCTATTCTTTTTTTAAGGGGTATTATCGTTCTGCCTATATATTGCAGTCCACAAGGACATTCTATCACATAAATTACATTTTTTGTGTGACATGTCAGAAATTCTTTAATTTCAAAATTTTCTGAAGTAGCAGAAGCTATAAAAGAGAGTTTGGGGCTTTTTTCATGTTTGGCTACATTACACCCTGAACACATTTTACAAGGATAAAAACCTGGTTTTTCCCCTAAAAAGTGTGAGGTCTCCTTCTTATTTATGTTTTTAAGTTTAGCTGTATAATTTCTAGTGAGTTTCTTTTTAAAATTTGGAGCTCCTCTGAAAATAATTTTTGGCTTCTCTGGTAATAGTGGGCCCAGAATATCGTCTTTTTTTATGAGGTTCCAATGTTTATTAATAACTTTTTTAATTTTTGCAGCTTTTAGATTAAAGTTTAAAACAATAGGTAAAACGAATTATGTTGGGTTAGTCGGTCGTTTATCCTTATATTTTAAAAGTGAGAAAGCTTCTGTTTTGAAATGTGGAATCTTGTCGGTTTTTACCCTTCGGTGTAATGTAAGTGTTATAAACCAAACTCCTCAAAACCGAACACTCCAACTCCTCGATTCATAAACTGAAGCCGACAATAGAACAGAGAACTATACGAAATACATTAACCGAACGGGGATTTGTTTAACCGAAGGAGAGCTAATACGAAGCAGCTTAAGCGAAGCTGTTAAAACGAACAACGTCGGAAATACACAAAGTCTGCAATACGAACTACGGAAATACCCGAACGATGCCATTAACCGAATCTCACAATACGAACAGACAGCGGAGAAAGACGAAGATTCGACTTTTCCGGATCCAAGAGTCGCGTTAACAATGACATGAAGCTGTGGGCGGGTCGCGTCACTGATGATGCGACCAATTATTGCAGATACTATATATAAACAGCCTCATCTCTCATGAGTGCTGCTGGATCCTGATGAAGCCCATTTAAAACGGGCGAAACGTGTTGATCAAGCAACACTCATTTGAGATTTTACCAGATCCTGCTTTTAACTTCTATGTTCCAGTTTGTTTGTACCTGCTGATGTTCCTGATCCTAAGTGTAAGATATTATATGCACTTTATATTAAATTCCATTTTAATCTACTAATACCATCTTTTATTCCTTGGAGGTTGAAAGAATCCAGGATAAGAAGCTGCTACGTATTTTTTTGTCTTGTCCCAATAATATAGGGACTATATGTGAGTGCTTCGTGTTTCCATATTTGCACTATTAATATACCTCTGTATTTGCCTCACTGGGTATATATCTTGCATTATTTGCACAGTTGAACCACTGTTTTATTGTATTGTCACTTTACAGCACGTATAGCGCACTTTCACTTTTTGTATTTTCTGTTCACGTATCCTGTTGCAGCATTGTGGGATAGCTGCTAGACAAGTTGCTGCTTGTGCAATATTCTCTCTAGCGCCATCTACCTCAAATCTGTTCCAAATAGTTACCACTATCTCCAGCTCACCCATTTTGTTTGTCAAGCTTCTTCCATTTGCTAAAAGACATTTAAGATTTCTACCCATTTTCTGTTTTGTTGACAAACACTTAATGACTGCAGGTTTAATTATATGTACCCCCCTATGGTCTATGTTAACCCCACCAGTGCTTTCCTCCTCCTTTCCCATAGCTAGACCCACCTTCCAATCTACTCTAGCTACCATTGCTTCATTTTGATCTTGACCTTCCCCCCCAGAGCCTAGTTTGAAAGCTCATCTAACCCTCTAGCCATCCTTTGCCCTAATACTGCAGCCTCCTCATCATTGAGGTGCAGCCCATCGCGTCCATAGAGTCTGTAGCCAACTGCAAAGTCTGCCCAGTGCTCCAAGAAACCAAATCCCTCTTGCTTGCACCACCTTCGCAACCATGCATTCATCTCCCAAAGCTCCCGCTGTCTCCCTGACATAGCGCGTGGTACTGGTAATATTTCAGAGAATATTACTTGGAAGTCCTTTCCTTCAGCTTATTTCCTAGTTCCATAAAATCATTTTTAAGGACCCCCCACCTACCATTAACTTTGTCATTAGTACCAATGTGTACTTTGACTACTGGATCATGCCCAGCCCCTATTGTTTGATGTCACATTGTGTGTATATACATATCCTTGCTGTTTTCAAATACATGTTCATTCTTTTTCCACTCATATACTGGTGTGTGTCCATTCCTGGGGCAGAGACTTTGGATCTGTCAGCATTGAGCTTATTACTTGGCAGCCTTTGTTGCTTGTTGTCTCCAATGCTTGAGGACTCTATTGCCCTGGCTACCAGCTACTGCCCCTTAAGCTGACTTTGCAAAGTCCCTCCACTGAGATCAGCATCCTGTGTGTGGGAGATATAGTCGCTGACATCATCCCGGTCTCAGCAACGTTGCCCTTCAGGACGATACACCAATGGGAGAGCTGCTCTAGGGTTCCGTATCGTTACCTGGCTGGTCCGTCGCTCTAATTGGGATTGGCTAGTGGTTAAAAGAGCTAAGTAGCTTCGTCCCTGATTGGCTCGTGCATCCGAAAGGGGGAACCAAATGATATTCAAAATATTAACCGAAATTTCCTGTATCTATGTTATTATGCCCTTTTGGTACAGATACGGTTCCCCAGCGGCAAAGCATCCTAAGCGGGCGACCCAATAAAGGTTAAGTCTGGTCACTTGGAGCATTTGCCTGATCCCACCCAAATTGGGGCTTAGATGATTGGTCTCCAAGACCATCAGCAGCCATCCCATTGGTTTCTAACATAGAGGGTTTTAAACGTAGGAGCGTAACCCATTGGTTCCTCATTTAAAGATCCATGGGTTTAAAGGGACTCAGCCCCACCTACTTCCCACTGATTGGTTGCTGTTTTTTCTGCGGTTCCCTCATTGGTCACTGAAGGCACTGGCCAAGTTTAAATGGATTATCCATTGTTCATGGTAATCCGATTAAGTGTTCATTGAATAGAAAAAAATACAACACACTTATAGTGTATTAATTCTGTGATTCAGTGGAAATAATGTGAATGCCTGATCACTTCCAGGCAAAACATGTGAGGGGGCCTATTAGTGACTGTCTACCACTATGGGGCTACTGCTCCTTTGAACTGAGCAGGGGCATCACTAGGGTTGGTGTCACCCGGTGCAGAAACTCATGATGTCCACCCCCCTGGATTTCCTCCAATACAATTCCAAACAGATTCCTTAGTAATGCCAGTTAGATGGCCTATTAACTATGCCACACACAGGAGCCCCATAACTATGCCACACACACAGGAGCCCCATAAATGATGCCACACCAGAGCCCCATAAATTATGCAACACCAGAGCCCCATAAATTATGCCACACTAGAGCCCCACTATTTATGCCTCACCTCTGCCCAATTAATTATGCCACACGCACAGGTGCCCCATAATTATGCCACACAAAAGAGTCCCTTAATTATGCCACACATGGGGCCCAAAAATATGCCACACAGAAGCGCCCCATAATTATGCACACATGGGACCGCCATTAATTATGCAACACACAGGAGACCCACGAGGTGACAATTGTACAATTGTAAAACAATACATATCTATACATATAGACATCTCTCTCTCTCTCTCTCTCTGTCTATTACAGCCAATTTGCCCAATTATATGCCAGTATAATTTTGTCATTAAAAAGCTACAGCCAATTTGCCCATTAATATGCCAGTATTATTGTGCCAGATGCCAATACCATTGTGCCATTAAGATGATAGTATTATTGTGCCATTCATATGCCAGTAATATTGTGCTATTCAGATACCAGTAATATTGTGCCATTCAAAAAACAGTAATAGTGTGCCATTCAAATACCAGTAATATTGTGCCATTCAGATACCAGGAATATTGTGCCATTCAGATACCAGGAATATTGTGCCATTCAAATACCAGTAATATTGTGCCATTCAAATACCAGGAATATTGTGCCATTCAAATACCAGTAATAGTGTGCCATTCAAATACCAGTAATATTGTGCCATTCAGATACCAGGAATATTGTGCCATTCAGATACCAGTAATACTGTGCCATTCTGAGCCCAGTAATATTATGCCATTCAGAGCCCAGTAATATTTTGCCATTCAGATACCAGGAATATTTTGCCATTCAGATACCAGTAATAGTGTGCCATTCAGAGCCCAGTAATATTGTGCCATTCAGAGCCCAGTAATATTGTGCCAGTCAGATACCAGGAATATTGTGCCATTCAAAGCCCAGTAATTTTGTGCCAGTCAGAGACCAGTAATATTGTGCCATTTCAGTGCTCGTTTTCTTCCTCCCCCCTTCCCCATCACTTACCCCCTGGCTGCTTCTCCGGGTCCCTGGCCGGACATCTCCGTGCAGTGTTCCCTCCTGCACAGAGGAGGGAAACAAATTCACCGGATGTGACATAACGTCAAATCCGGTCACAGTGATTTTTTTTTTCCTTTTTCCGGCGGACGAAACCAGCGGATGCGGCTGTCAGAAAAATAGAAAAAATAGTTCAGCAGCTCGGTGCGGGGGAATGTCGGCAACACGGGTGTCACCCCCGCTGGAGGTGTCACCCGATGCGGTCCGCACCCCCATGCACCCCCCTCGGGATGCCACTGGAACTGAGTGTATATTTGTTTGCTCTTTGGAGCCATCCCATCATGTAAGTTGCTCTACCCCTGACATTTAAGTCTGTATGTACAATACTACTCTATGCTATATGTGGTGTTTTTTTTTCATAGAGAGCAATAACACAATTTGGAGTAAACCTGAGGCCATTGTGTTTATTCTAAAGGCTCAATCAGTTTGTGAATTTTGGAGTACGTAATATATTCATATTATATCCAGTGAATCACATGTATATGTTCATGTACCTTGATGAGCACTAGGAGCAGCTGCACTCACTAGTGTGGGTATTATTGCATTTGTTTTGAATTGTTTAAGGGTGACACATTTTCACCTATTTTGTATAATGAATAAGAGAGGTAAAAGATTCAGGATTAGGGGGCACATAACATGTCATACCACTGGGGTAATTATGCAGTGAGCTGCCCCTGTGGTAAGTGTTATGTGGGAAAAACAATTAGGAGATAAAAAGCTAGGGTTTTAGAGCACATAGGCTACATCAGAAACCACAAGAAAGATAGCCTGGTAAACCAGCATTTTTAGTCTGCACATGGAGGATGGACAAGAAGCCTCAAACCATGGGTATTGGAGAATATTAGTCTGGAACTTGGAGGGGGAACCTGGGTAACACATTCTTGTAGTCAGAATGTAGGTGGTTAGATGACCTACAAGCATTACAACTGAATGGCTTAAATGCAGAACAAAAATCTGTATGCTTGTACCCCAAAAGATATCTCTATATAAAGATGGTTCATTTTGATTTAATAACATCTTATGGGGGTATATGTTTTTAAAAAGCAACCATGATGGAGTATGGAAGGCCGTAAAGATAAAATGGAAAGGACTGTTTTTGTATCCCCCCTAAAACTACTATAATATTAGTTACTAATAAGATTAAATATAGGTGGTAAAACATTTAAGTTTAAAAAGAGAGTCATGTGCTATTAGTGAAATGAGAACAATTTCTTTATAATGGATACATTGTATGAGCCCTTAATGTTGATATGTGGCCCCATAGCCTGAGAGAGCCCCTTTAAGCAACATTTAATTGCAGGTGCCCAAATAGACATACAATTGAGGGATAGTTATTGAGTCTGGTATCCTGTGGTGTAATGTATATTTATTGTGTAAAATGTATATTTACTTTTTTGTGTTTATATACAATTAACTTTGTATAAGAAGTATTGAAAAGACCAGGTATGACTATGCCTTTAGAGAACAATTGAACATAATATATTCACCATTTAAGGGGAAAAATCAAAGTAGAAATTCTGTGGGAGTAGAAAACAACACAGAGCCAGATAGAGCCTTGAAATTGGTGAAATGATCATTGGTTTGTGGCATTATGCTCGGTCAACCACGAAAGGCAGTGCCTGACAAATGATGAATGCAGCAGCAGCTGTGGGTGTATCCAACCAGTACAGGGCGGACAGGAGGAGAAAAAGTGTAGGAGTTACAGTAGCATGAGGGTAGTCGTCTGGTAACGCAGAGGAATAGAGAGTGATAACAGATGATAAAACAAACAGAAGCACAAGTGTGGAAGCTTACAGCCGTTGAAGGGTTAACCTGGAAATGTAAGGGTTAACTTGGAACTATAAGGATTAACCTGGAATTGTAGGGGTTAACGTGCATAGTGTATCTCACTACAGTTTTTTGTAACAGTTCCTCTGAATTAGGCCAAAAGTAAGTTGCAAGAATGTTCTTATCTCTGTTGCTCCAGGCAACAAGGTGGGTAGCCGAAGCTCCCTACTCGCAGTATTTTACAGAACATGTAACATTTGCCTTTATGCGCAAAATTATAACCAATTATATTGTAGTGACCAACACCTTTATTGTGAGTATTTAAATGTCTGTATAAGCAAGATTAAATCAAGAATTCAAGGAATATATTTGTCCTATATAGCATGGCATGTACATTGTCAGATAAGGAGTTAACTGCTGTGTCTATTGCCTTAAAGCATGTTTGATTTATCTCCCTGCCAGTACACAGTGTTTAAGAGTATAGTAGAAACTTAATGTATAACGGATAAGAGTATAATAACACAGCATTGTTGAACTGAAATATTAAAGTGCTCAGTCTGCCTAGTGTGTCTGGGACCCATATATAAGTTAGAAGACAACAGGTCTGGGAACTGAAGTTGTGTATTTGGGATACACTGAGTAACAGAGGATAAAATATATTGGATTTAGAGTCTCCAATGTTTGTTTATCTGAGATGCACTGGCAAGAGTCTCCTGTCTGTAACTCCCAAGTATACTATATCTTGTTGTTATTGGATAAAGAATAATAACTTATTTTTGCAACTGCTTATAACTGCTATTCAATAAAAAGTAATAAGATATAATTGTATTTAATAAGTGTTATTTTGCAACAGGGAACTCATGCATAGGATTTATAATTGTTGCATAACAAAAGACCCCCAAGGTAATCCACAATGGGATTAGAAGTATATGTCAAATTTTTGCCATTTCTGGATAGTTTCAGAGCAGACTATTCCTCTTCAGTATTCAGCACCAGCTGCTGCATTTGTGACAGAAAATGTTAAACCCCTTACTCCCCCAGTATACTATCAAATATATCTGGATGTTACAACCACAGCAAATTTAGCCGTGCAGGTTGATAAAGCCATAGAAACTGTAATGAATGAAGTGTAGGAGTTAAAGCAGCATGGCGCTTGTCAGCTGGTGTTGTCATTATAGAATTGTCGTCATTGTTTAAATGTATGCATAAGTATTTTTATTATTTGATGTTTGTGCAATGGGCGATAGTGTTACAGTTGAAGCCCCTAATATCTTACCACAAGTGTGGAGAAATGTCCTGGTATTTTTGTTTCAACACCACCAGGCAGCAGTCTGTTTTTATAGAGACATTGCAAAGGACAGTGTTTTAGATTTAGTGACTTAGAGAGGACCTATCTCCTAGATCACTCAACCTGTGAGCGCTCACCAAAATATGGCACTTTATGCCTCTAGTATAATTGCTTGAGTGTTTTTTGAGTGACGGTCTTCTGGGCAACATCCATCAGTGTGATGAGAAGTTTTTATAGTAAATGAGTTTAGGGAAAGTGAGGGATATATATATATATATATACTAAATATCCCAAAATATCCCTCACTTTCCCTAAACATATCCCTACCCTCTTCCTATAGAGCCCAATCATACCCTAAAGCTACCTCAAAACAAAACTAACTCCTCTACATCCTATACTAGTCCTATACTGTCCCTCTATAGCCCTATCCGTAACCCTAAACTACCCCTACTCTGTCCCAAAAAGTGAAAAAGAAATACAGGGGGGGGGGGGGGAGTTAATAAATAAATGGGAAGGCAGGTGTACTTACCCTAGTACTAGCCCTATATAAGTAATCAAGGGTCCTTATGCCCAACTAAATATGAGCACCCTTGCCTTATTCAATTCCCTGCCATCCTCTCCCAAACTATAAGGTAGAGGGTGGGAGAGAGAGAGCAAAAGTGTAATCAACACCCTATGTCAGTCATGTCCAATGTCCGGCCCGCGGGCCAATTGCAGCCATGTCCCGGTTTAACATGGCCCTACAGGTAATTTGGAGAAATCTATCTGTTGTGGCCCCAGTGAATCCCTGAGCACTGCTCAGGACCCCTGGAATCTCTTGATCTTTCAACACTGCGGGACTGCACGTCCTCAGTCGGTGTTCTCGCGACCTCTCGGATGTCACAGGATTTGATGTTCAGAGCTACGCGACACGGAAGTCACGTGACATAGGTTACATGACTTCCCACAATGTTTACTATCGGCTCAAACAGCGGGTTCTCCCTCATTGCATTACAGATAGGAGGTCCTTGAGGTAAGAGCCTAAATGGCATTGTAATACTATTGAAATTAAAAAATGCTTTTAATTCAGCCCGGTGGGTGTATGTATGAGGATGGCATAGTTTAAATGTGTGTTGTAAATGAGGATGTAATAGTGTAAGTGTGTTTGTGGCAGAGAGTGTGTGTGTATATAGGGTGAAATAGTGTAACTGTGTATGAGGGTGACATTGTGTAAGTGTATGAGGGTGGCATAGTGTAAGTGTGTGTTAATTAATTTGCATTTCATTTTAGTGGTTCAAAGAATGTCAGGCAAAATGGTCGGCTCTCACGCATGTTCTCTTCATCAAATCTGGCTCTCTTTGAAAAAAGTTTGGACACCCCTGCCCTATGTAAAGCAAAACAAAAAATAAAAATAAATAAAAAATTGTATTAAAAAAAAAAAGTAAAGGAAAAAACAAACTAAATTTAATTCAAATGTCACCACAGTATATTCTTAATTAGGAGTGTTTCGGTATTTTATCCATTTATTCAGTAATCTCACATTTCATGACAGACTCATAATTATATTAGTTATAATTCCTTACACTTTTCTATTCTCCTTCCAACTTGTTTTTTTTTTAAATTATTCTTTACTTCCTCTTTTTTCCTCTTTTTTTCCCTTTAATAATTTATTTTATTCTAGACATGTGCATCCGTTTTCGGACGAATGCATTTCGTCCGAAAATAGCATTTTCGTTCATTCGTTTGAAAAACGAATAACGAAAATGCTAAGCTAACGAAAGTCGAATGAACGAATGGTTAATAAACGAAAATCATTTGTTCATTCGTCCATTCGTCCATTTGTAGTACTATTGGCATTCTATAAGCCGAAATAGAGTCGGTTTATAGAATACAATGGCATTACACATACATAGTACATTCCATAAACCGACATAATGAACGACTTTCGGTTAATGGAATTCATGTAAGTCTATTGGCATTCTATAAACCGACTCTATTTCGGTTTATAGTAATGCCAATACTATAGCACGAATGGACGAATGATTTTCGTTTATATTAAACCATTCATTCATTCGTTCAACTTCATAGCATTTACTACTACACATGCAATTTATAAGCCGAAAGTCTTTAAATCGAACGTTCGGTTTATAGACTTTCGGCTTATGGAATACATGTAATACTATGGGCTTTCTATAAACCGAAACAGAGTCCCCATTCATAAATTTTTATGAATGGGGACTCTAGTTCGGTTTATAGAAAGCCCATAGTATTACATGTATTCCATAAGCAGAAAGTCTATAAACCGAACGTTCGGTTTATAGACTTTCGGCTTATGGAATACATGTAATCCTATTGCTATTCTATAAACCGAACGACATCCACCGGCTGTTAGTGAGGGGGATCCAGGTCCCCTGCAACTCTGCGGGGGACCTGGATCCCAGTCTTATAGTCTGACCTCGATTTGAGGTCAGATGATAAAACGACCTTGAATATAAGACATTTGCTCTAAAAAAAACCTTGTCTTATATTCGAGCAAATACGGTACCTTACTTGCTGCTCAATGTCCCCAGTCGTCTCCTCCATTCAGTCTTCCCTTCTGCATGGAGGAGGAAAACACAGCCACGCTTCATAAAGTAACCAGCTAGAGGGGAGCGCAGAACGCTTCCCTCAGAGCACATGGCCGGGCTGAACAGAGGCTGCAGACCAGTGCTGGGCCATGGCCCAGGGGTTGGGGACCCCTGCTGTAAGAGGAGATCACCTGTCACTATATTTAATATACTTACTAGTTTAATACTTAAGGCACCTTCTCTCGCGTTTTTACATTTTTTTATAATTGGAACCAGGAATAAATTCTTTATTGTCAGTATGTAACCATGCACCCTCGTACAGGCTTAACTTGGCTATATCCAGACATTTCTTTATCATTCTTGCTTTGTTTTCCTGTTTATTATTTATGCTTATTGCTGCCTTGCCCTATATTCCTGCCTTGCCCTGTAATCCTGGCTTGCCCTGTATTCCTGTCTTCTATTCCAGCCCTGCCATGAAATCCTGTTATGTTTTCCTTTCTGCCTGTCTTTATTTCTCATTCCAGGTTTTCTGATTCCCTCTGCCTTGTCAGTTTACTTCTATTTAAACCACACCCATTTCTGTTCAGTCCTTAGTAGTGCTATAGGTATTTCCTCTGTGTTTAAGTGTCTATTCTATCTTTTAGATTTTATTATTTGTTCTTTGCTAATATTATGTCTTAGTTAGGGACTTTCTTATGTGGGGTACATTGATGTGGTTGGCAAGCTAACATCTAATTGGCCAATTGGTGAACCAAACCCCCACGTTTGTCATCTTTAGTGTTAGGCTAGTTCCTGTATTTATGTTTGTTCCTTTGTATGTGTCTCTTGTGTTCCTTACCCTGTGCCTTGTATTGTTTACCCTTAGTTTGGTTTATATTGTTTATGTTTTCCCTCTGTCCTGTAGTCCTACACTCAGTTCTAGACTCTCTCTTAGCTCTGCTTGGCTTTTTTTAGTTCATTCTGTATTGTCCTAGCCCGGGGACCTGAATACAGCAGCTGCTTCACAGGGTCCAAACCTCCAAGGGATTGCAGTTACCCAGCACCAGGCCCTGTGTCTCCACCCTGCAATGTAGTTCCTGATCTTGGGCACTCAGGGTCTATTTCCATCTTGGACCCTGTGTGTTACACAGTAATAGAGAGTTGTAAGGGGAGATCATTAATTATTAAACCTTTAGTTACCAGTTTATCCCAAATTTTTAAGGTTGGGGTAATTGTAACGTGTTCCCTTCCCTTAAAAGGGTTCTTTCTTTTTTTTTCCGCCAGGGGAGATTGTTAGGGTAAACTTACATTTATTGTGTGAACACATAACAAGAGTAATTTCAGCATTGGAAGAGTTAACGTCAGTGAAGGGTTAAACCCCCCTCCCCTATTGGAGGGAGCACATTCTTTGTCTGTGTCTATCACATAATCTACACACATAGACAGTCAGTGTCCTTTCTATCTAATAAATCTAATGATACCAGACCTTATTCAGCCTAAGTTAGAGAAAAATATGTATAGGAGAAATGACCTAGGGGTCATATTCTGTTTCTGCATCTCAGGAGTTTTGTATTTCTTAGTAGAACCATAGATATATTACTGTTAGTTAATTATATAACTATTTGTAACATGTATGTATTCTATGTCCACTCCCCTTTTCTTTGTACCCCAATTATGTTACGCCAGCCAGCGCCTTGTTGCTTCTATATAAGTGCATGTCTTTACAATAAACTTTAGAGTTACTTAACGAACGACCTCTGTGTCAGACTTGAGTTACTCTCCGAACGCGTTCGCTGATGTGTTTCCAACTCCCACCACGTGAATCCAAATCAGAGTGATACATTGCCGTATACCAGAGACTAGCTGATAGAGACCTAAGACGAATGGATCCCTGCACTTGAGATGCACTAGAGACAGGACAGGGAAAGATAGAATCACATGTACCATTTCTAACTGTGGGAGATCAGGTTGTGTTGCAATCAGTTGATCCAAATGTTGTCAAAGGACGGACAAAAGGATGCCCAGACCCCTATGTAAATCCCAGAGGTATGGTTAAATATTTGAAGAAAATGAATAATGGTATATTGCTTACAGGAGCAGACATCCACTTCTGTTTAGACATACTAACTAGTGGTTGAATGCAGAATAAGTCAAGTGTATGTGAGATCATGTGGTGGAGTATTTTGAATTACAAGGTAGAACTCGTATTAACAAGGGTAAATCTAAATACTCTAAGAGACCTGTCCCACAGAAAGCTAAGCCAGAGTTTCTGTGTCCAGCACTCCCTGTTTGCTCAGAGCCCCCACAGTACATCACAGCATGCACATTGTCAGATAAGAAGTTAACAGCTGTGTCTGTGGCCATAAGGTATGTTTGATTTGTCTCCCAATCAGTACACAGTATTTTAAGGTTATAGTAGAAATTGAATATATAAAGTATATGAGTATTATAACATTGCATTGTTAATCTGAAATATAAGAGTGTTAAGTCTAGTGTGTCTGGGACACATTTATAAGTGAGAAGACAATAGTTCTGAACTGAAGCTGTGTAACAGAGGATACAGATCCTTCTGTAAAACATATTGAAGATTAGAGTCTCATGTCTGTAACTCCCAAGTACACTGTATCTTGGTGTTTTGGATATGTTAGCTGTGCAAGTTGATAAGACCATAGAAGCTGTGGCATATTATGTTTAATGTTGTCATTACGAGAATTGTCATTATTGTTTAAATATTTGCATAAGTAATTTTTGCAACTGCTATTCTTTAAGATATAATTGTATCTGTATAAGTGATGTCTGCGCAAATGGGCAATATTGTTACAGTAAAAGTCTCTAATATTTTACCACAAGAGTAGAGACATGTCCTAGTTTTGTGTCAACAGCCCCAAAGCAGCAGTCGTGTTTTATAGAGATGTAACAAAAGGAAGTGTTTTATATTTAGTGGAGTAGAGAGGACATATCTCCTGGATCACTCAAATCATGAGCGCTCAATAAAAAAAGGCACGTTATGCCGCTAGTATAATTTTTTAGTGATTTTTGATTGACGGTCTTCTAGGTTATATTCATCAGTGTGATGAGAAGTTTTATAGTAATTGAGCTCTAGCAGAAAAGTAACAAAAGTAACAGAAGTTTTGTGTTATTTTTGGTAAGAAAAGTTGCAGAGTTATTTTACTTTGGCATAGTCAGTAATATTAATAGTGGCATGCATTGTTTTGGAATTAATTTGCTACTACATTTGTGTAACTGTATCTTTAAGTAATAAAAATAAAAATATTTGTGTGTAAAACAGCAAGAGTCATATAATACTCAAGGTCTTTCTTGGACATCATGGTAAATATACATGATCGATCCAGTGGATAGTATAACAGCTGTAAAATTTGATAAATGCCATTATTTGGTTTTTATTAAGGGTTATTTTTATTTAATCTACATATTCAGAGGCATTTTGCTAAATTATGAGGGTAAAAAGAAATATTCTTTATTACTGTATCAATGTTATTTGCTGTGAATCTTCCCAGTTGTATATCTTTTGGGATATTTTATAATAATGGCTCAGGTTACAGCTTTATGTTCTAGCAAAGCACTCTAATACTTGTTTAAAGACTCTAAACATTTAACAGGTTTTACATGTTATCTACTAGAAATGTTTATTTGTTTATTCTTCCTTTTTGTATTTAGGTGTCTTGACAAGTATATCATTTTTATGTAGTTTGGAAGGACTTTTGTATTTGAATTTTTAGTGTATGTTGAAGATGGGTTTTGGTTTTTCACAAGTTAAGATATTATGTTTTCCAACATTCTAGATACAATAGATAAGAAAAGATGTCTTCATTTTAAGTTATTTGTAGGTAGAGATTTGCTTTAGATTTAAGCAGAATTTCAGAGTTGGTATCAGAGAAAGACTTGAGTAACGTTTATTCGTAATATGTTAAGGAGTGAATTTTATGTTTAAAAATAATCTGTTAAAATAATTTGTGGGCCATGGAATTGGCAGAGTGCTGGAGTTAGATGGTGTTTGTATTTTGTAAAAGGTCAGAGGTCATGTTGCACATAAGTAAAAAGATAAGATGTTATGGGCTAAGAATATGACAGTTAGGATTTACAAGTCAATATTAATTTGAGAAGGAAATAAAGGTATATAGCAATAAGAGGCAGAGTTTTTAGTTTATACTGAAAAGTATTTATCAGTATTTTAAAGGAATCCCCTGCCCATCAAATATAATAACTTGCATATACTGTAATTGTTTTTATCTTTTTAGTGTGACCAGAATTATTTTTACAGCGCTACTTACATTGTTGGTGATACATGAATATGATGTTCAAACTATAGGGAAAGTCAGATTGCCAGCTGGAGAGCAATACATATTTAAATAAACACAGAGCTAACACCTCTAACATGTCTATATACAGTAAATATATACATGGTATTTGTTGCATTCTAATTTTTGTCATAATTAAGGAAAAGTACCCCATGTGATACATTGGGAGAGAATATTGAGATGTCGTATACTGTTTTAGATATAATCAGACAGTTTTTGTTGTGTGTGAAAGAGAGTCAAAGTTCACTGTGTTGCCCCTTCTATCTGCTAGTCTAATTGCAGATAAGAGAGTTGTAGCAGTGGCTGCAAAAGTATTTTTTTTTTGTGAAGGGAGGGGGAATGGGCCAAAGTTGTGTTCTGTGCTATGGTTATGATAATATTTTGTTTAATTCAAGAGATACATTTTTTTTGTCAATAATTTTGATGTAGGATGTGTATCAATTGTGAATTCTTTATAAAATATTTATTTTGACAGAGCACACCTGGTAGTTTTATTGAAGTAGCTCCAGCCTATAATATTATTGTTTCAAAGTTTTATTACTGATGCAGTTCCAGTAAGAGGTCTTAATCAATAATGAGGTGCTAGTGATTATTGACAGTGAGTGATATCAGTTCTATATTACACTCATCATGCTCAGTCAGGAGAATTATAAAAGGATAATAATATTGTTAAAGAACATAATAGTGGTCTAATTATTTTGGGACACGAGATAGGAGTCATAATATTAGTAAAGATATTTTAAAGTAAAGCGAATAAGTCAAAATGTTTAAGGAAATATTGCATGTTACTAACTGGAATATTTTGAGTTTTATTTCCATATAGATTAAAGCTGTACAGTCAACAAAAGACAAGTTCAAAGTGCACCAACGAATCTATTGTTGATAAAATATTATTTCTAAAGAAAGAAAAACTTTATTTTAAAAGAAGAAATACTTACAATACAAGTAAAGAAAGGATCCTAACAAAGTCTACTGAAATATTGTTGTGAAAGTTGTTCAAATCAACTCCTGGATCCACGTTATTTATGTAAAGCACATTCCTGTACTGACAAACAGGCCAACAAAGGAGCAGCAAGTTAGTGTCTTGATGGGCATAATAATCCCTGACCACTAGCCAACATAACCCGAGTCGTCACCCTAGGGCAGCGGTGGCGAACCAATGGCACGCGTGCCACTACTGGCACGCCGAGCCCTCAGCTGAGGCACGCAGTCAGGTTCAGCTCTCACAGCTTATCTTCTCCGTTGCCCTGGAGGTGCAGGCATCAGCGTAATAGATTGGCGCCACCGGTCATCTTCTCCAGATGATTGGCGCATACGCATTCTGTGAAGAAGCGTTCAAGTCGGAAAGCAATTAACTATTTGCTTTCCGACTTGAACGCTTCTTCACAGAACGCACTTGCGCCAATCATCTGGAGAAGAAGCAGGTGACCGGCAGCGCCCGTCTATTACACTGATGCCTCCACCTCCAGGACAACGGAGCAGATTACCGGTGACAGCTGAACCTGTATGTTTGTGTGTGAGTATAAGTGTGTGTGTGTGTGAGTATAAGTGTGTGTGTGTGTGTATGAGTATAAGTGTGTGTGTGTGTGTGTGTGTGTGTATGAGTATAAGTGTGTGTGTGTATGAGTATAAGTGTGTGTATGAGTATAAGTGTGTGTGTGTATGAGTATAAGTGTGTGTGTGTATGAGTGTATGAGTATGAGTGTCTGTATGAGTATGAGTGTCTGTGTATGAGTATAAGTGTGTGCGAGTATAAGTGTGTGCGAGTATAAGTGTGTGCGAGTGAGTATAAGTGTGTCCGAGTATGAGTATAAGTGTGTGCGAGTATGAGTATAAGTGTGTGTGTGTACAAGTATAAGTGTGTGTGTGTGTGTGTATGAGTATGAGTATCTGTATGAGTATAAGTGTCTGTATGAGTATAAGTGTGTGTGTGTTTGGGTATATGTGTGTGTGAGTATAAGTATGAGTGTGTGTGAGTATAAGTATGAGTGTGTGTGAGTATAAATGTGTGCGCATGAGTATAAGTGTGTGTGTGTGAGTATCAATATAAGTGTGTATGTGTATGAACGTGTGTGTGTATGAGTATAAGCGTGTGTGAGTATGCGGTGTTGGCACTTTGTGGTCTGCAAATTTGTGTCGGTCAATAATTGGGCACTCGGGACCAAAAACGTTCGCCACCACTGCCCTAGGGTAACTCACAAAGAAATCAACCAGGAGTCTACAACAGATACAACAGTCTACATAAGATCATCATTGTTGGGAAGTATATTTTCATTGAGTACATATGTATACAATTATTAATGATGATTTGTAATCTTTGTCGTAAAGATTTGTTTAATTGTGATATTATGGGTCTGTTAAAAGTATAGTGAGATTTTCAGATTTAACAATTAGACTGACTGACTCTATCAAACATAATTGAGCTGACCCATAAAGAAATTGTATTTTGATAATCTTTTTGTGGAATTCTGTATAGAGAATGTTAGGAAGCTTCTCAGTTACTTTAAAATAAGTTAGTTTTTGTAAGAGAGTTTAATCAAGAAGGATTGTGGATTTGAGGAGTAGGTTAAAAAGTGTGCACAGGTAGTCCGTGAGATCCCCTGGGACTGGGAAATTAGCTTGGAGCGAAACTTGTAAGTGGTTTGGCATGTGTGAGATCAGTGTTGCTAATTGTCTGTGTTTATGTCGTTTGTTTCAAGGGTCTCATCCTCAAGTGCATCCTGACCACTGACATCATGCCCCTACGAGAAAACTGGAAAACGTTGCTCAAATATTCCCCATTGTGGAAGCTTACAGTGCAATTAAACTGGATGACCTATCAATGTGTGAAATCGAGGAAGTGTGCCTTATAACCTTCGATACAATGATTATGTTGACCAGGCAACTCCTGATGATTATCCTTAAAAACAGACAATGTCAATTTCTAAGAATAAAAGGGGAGAACAGTATGAATATTATATGGACTGTAGGGGCCTCTGGAGTCATGTCGTGGATGGGAGACCATATTGTTTTGTCCGCTGCCATTTCGTCTGACTGCCGCTTTGTGTTCTGAATGCATGTCATTTTGTGTGTTCTGAATGCATGTTCTCAGTTTTGCTTTAAGTCCTTAAAGTATTCAGCCAATAACAGTCCTTGGGAATCAAACTCCGGATTAATATGTTTTATTTTTACATAAATCTATTGGCTTTAGAGAATTGTTAACTAATACCCTTAGGGGTTTTATTAGACAGGGTAAGAGGAGCAATGAACAATAGATATTTAATTTAGTTTTGTGACCACATGTGTTTTTGGGTCATCAGGTCATGCCATTATGTAACATTATGTAACATATTTAGTTATGGCAGGCCTTCCATATTTAAGAGAGAGATACTATGATTTTTTTTAGATTGTAAGTCCAATATCTCTGCTTAGCGAAGCCGAGGTTTGCGCAGTCGTCAAAGGTCTAAACCTAATCTCGCAAGTTATTGAAGAGTTAATGTTAGATGTCAGTATTGTCCTGAGGCAGTCAGGTAAAACAGGACAGTCATAGTCGGTTATTAAAGCGTTATTATGGATGTGGGATTTTTGATTAAATATGTTGTTTTAATTTATCAGACCACTCCAATTTTATCTAACAGTCCTCTATAATAATGTTCAAGTGTCTCTGCGTCCAGTCCCTGTGTCCGTGGGATTGCGCTACTGCGCATGTGCCCCACGGACAGCTGTTGGGACTTGGAACGCAGAGACTCCCTCCCGCCCAAAGAAAAAAAAAAAAAAGCCGGTAGAGGCACTGGCTGGGGGAGATCTAAAGTTCCCCCCTCACCAGCCCTCTGCTCGGCATGCTCTGCTAGATCCTGGGAGGGGGCGGAGCTAAGCGGCTGAGTGGTGTAGCTCCGCCCCCACCCTGTGAAGCAGAGCAGCGCCTGCTTCACGGGGAGCCACTGGCAGCATGAGAAGGTGCTGCTCAGCTCCCCATGCCTGCATTAAACATGGGGAGCCGAGCAGCACCTTCTCTTGCTGACCTGGGCTCCCAGTGAAGCAGATGCTGATCTGCTTCACAGTGTGGGGGCGGAGCTACACCGCTCAGCCGGTTAGCTCCGCCCCCTCCCTGTATCCACCTTTGCAGGCAAAGGAAGGGGAGGGGTGGGAGAGAGAGACAGGGGCAGGGGGGAGAGAGACAGGGCAGGGGGGAGAGACAGAACAGGGGGAGGGGGAGAGACAGAACAGCTGGAGGGGGGAGAGAGAGATACAGAACAGGGGGTTAGAGAGAAAGAACAGAGGGAGGGAGAGAGAGAGAGAGACAGAACAGGGGGAAGGGGGAGAGAGAGAGACAGACAGAACAGGGGGAGAGTGAGAGACAGAACAGGGGGAAGAGGGAGAGAGAGACAGACAGGGGGAGGGAGGGAGAGAAAGACAGAACAGGGGGAGGGGGATAGACAGAACAGCTGGAGGGGGAGAGACAGAACAGCTGGAAGGGGGAGAGAGAGATACAGAACAGGGGGTAGAGAGAAAGAACAGAGAGAGGGAGAAAGTGACAGAACAGGGGGAAGGGGGAGAGAGAGAGACAGACAGTCCAGGGGGGGAGGAGAGAGACAAAAAAGAGGGAGATAGAGAACAGGTATGGGGGAGTTAGAGAGAGACAGACAGGGCAATGAAGAGGAAAGGGACAAACATGGGAAGCCATGTTTTAGAAGTAAACACAATCAAGGATTTTAAGCATGCGTGGGATAGACACAAGGCTATCCTAGCTATAAGACCGGGAACGGGGGACTAATAAAAGTACTAAAAAAAAAAAAAATTGGGCAGACTAGATGGACCGAATGGTTATCTGCCGACACATTCTATGTTTCTATGTTTCTATGTTTCTATAAGCCAGAGAGATACATACATGGGGGGGGGGGGGGGGGGGCCCGCACAGGGCGCCGGAACACTTAAGGCCGGCCCTGCTGACAGATTTCTCGAGCACAATCGCAGGAGAATTTACTCATTGCGCATGCACACAAAGTTACAGCTGATCACTCAGCTGTAACTTTGTAAAGACTGCGCATGCGCGAGCGGAGCGACGCTACCCACCTCCCGCCCCCTTCACACCACGCTAAGGTGGTAAGTAACACGGGGGGGGGGGACATAAGGGGGCAACATAGGGGCAAGCACCCTGGCGAGGGGGGAGCCTTGAGGGCTGCCTCATCTTGATGGGAGTTGTGATCCCCCTGCTGCATCAATAATACAGCAGGAGGATCACAACTCCCATCAAGATGAGGCAGCCCTCAAGGCTCCCCCCCTCACCAGGGTGCTTGCCCCTATGTTGCCCCCCCCCCCGTCTACATATGTTATAGCGCCCGTTAATTTAACGGGCTTAATGTCTAGTAGTTAAATAATATAAGAGATGTGGTTTCAGATATCAGGTAGGCCACAGAAGGTAGCCAAGGGACGGCTATTGTACTATGTTAAATGGTTAGGTTACCCGGCAACGTTCAATAGTTGGATTGACAAAAAACAATTAACCACAATCTAAACACAGCTATGGAGTCTACAGCATTTTACGTGACGCTTCCTAGTAACGCATCCCACAGTATTTACCCTCAAAACGAAATATCCAATTATACAACAAGACTTACCAAGCCTATTATACTGAAAGGCGAGTGGGAGGTGGCTTTATCAGAAATACAGTACCCCCACACGTGGAATACTTTTGAAGCTACTGAAGGTTTAATATAAGTGGGGTTACTAGGCGGACCTACGAAGCAACTTATTGTGAGATCTGGATATTATAATGACATGAAAGGGTTAGTGAAGGGGATTAATGAAAAGATTTCAATTATGAAACATCCAATGTTGGATATAAGGTTAGAATATGATACGTTGGAAAGAAAGGTAGCTATCCATGGCACACATACGTTCATGGCCAGCGACAGATTGACACACATCCTAGGTATTGATTCTAATAATGCCATGCCAAACGCCACAGGTGCAATGTGTGCCGATATAAAACGTAGTTTCTATACGCTGTTTGTTTATACAGACATAATAGAGCATCAACGTGTAGGAGACAGCTTTGTACCGTTGTTACGTACAGTAGAAATTACGGGCAGTAACAATGAAATTATTACCCAGCGATGCATCAAACCAGATTACATACCCGTCAGTAAGCATAATTTTGATCACATCACAATCGAGATAAAGAACGACCAGAACAGAAACGTCTCATTCAAATACGGGAAGGCTATCATTAAGCTGCACTTTCGACCACGGCGCGGCAGTTTTTATTAAAGCAAAATACCATGGGGGTAGTTAAAACCTATGCTGAGCCGCATGTTTACAGAGCATATTATAAGCCACAAGCAGGACATGGACTACCGGGATTTCATGGCAGCACCTATATGTATGGCCGGGGCTTAGGGGGAATATTTCCAAGCTTGTTCCGTAGAGCCGTACCGCTGTTCAGGTATAGAATTGGTGAAACCGCAAGTGAAAATGGCTGCCAGGAACATTGCAAAAGACGTTGTGGGTAGAGTTTCAACAGCGGCTATGAATAAAATAGTAGGAGAATCCCAGGAAGGCTCTGGACTAGTATACATAGGTAAAAATAAACCTATAAGGAAACGGAAACGGTCAGGCATAGTTCCGGTCAATATGGCACACGCCCACAACAAAAGAGCTGTGCGGTACGCCTGCAACAAAAAGGGTTCAAACACGAGTAGCAAAAAGAGAAGAGATTGCCGCGTCTGCAATCAAGAAAATATATTCTTGGGACAGATCCCTAAGATGGTCATTTTGGCATTTGTCGACAATGAAGCCTTTTCTGGTGCATATGACAGCAACCCCTTGTGTTTCAAGCATCACAACGTGAATTTTGCAGCACTCTATCTAGACGGCGAACAAATTCCTGCAAAGCCGTTTCAACCGGATTTTGAACACTCTAACGCGGTGCGTGAATATATGTAATTTTTATTCCTGGCCCAGAAGAACTGCGGTGATTCAGGAATTATAATTAACAGAGAAGAATTTGTGGATGGTTATACATTATTCACATTTGATCTGTTGCCTGATCAGGAATGTAGTAGTCATTTCTCACTAATACGTAGTGTCAACCTAAGAGCTGAAATAAGCTTCTCGAGGGGCGCTGGAGCGTACTGTAAATTTGATAGTGTATGGATTATTTGAAAACATAATAGAAGTTAACCAGAGACATGAAGTTCTTTATGATTTTCTGTGAAGATAAACATGAACAACTTAGAAATAACCCATATTTTACGTTCAGACCCGTATTCCAGAGGTATATTCAAGGTCGTGTTTCCATGTGATTTACTACCAACATCAAGACTGGACGCCGTACCAGCGGCATATATTATAAATACAGATCCACATACAATGCCGGGGGAGCATTGGCTAGCATTGTTCATAGACCACAATAGACATGCCTTTTATTTTGACTCTTATGGATTAGCTCCGACAAGTCATATATACCCTAAAGAGATATTGGTGTTTTTAAAACAAAATGCTAAACTGATATTTTTTCAAAATGCTCAACTGCAAAGTACATTGTCTATAGTGTGTGGAGAATTTTGTATATTTTTTATTCACCACATGTGCAAAGGTTTAAGCTTTAAAGCTTTTTTAAGTTATTTCACCAATGAATGAAAACAAAATTATTATCTAGTATCACGTTTTGTGTGGAAATATTTGCGGGGTATAAAAAATAGACGTGTTCATAGCGTTCATGTACAGAGATGTCAGAGGTGTTATCGTCATTGATATGTTATGCAATTTATTTACTCTTAATAAAACATTTTTTTTAAATATTACAAGAGTTTTTACTCCTTTATTGCCTCCTAATAAAATCCTAATAAAATCACTACTGCTATTACGGTATCAAAGGTTTATTACTTCTAAATATCTGTTCACTGGACATCTAGTGAATCCATCACTCATCTGGACCCCCCTCATCCCACCTACCACTGCCCCTCCCTCAGTTGTAGTCCTGCTAATTATCTGCCACAACACACACAGCAACTGGTATAAATAATGGAGGGTCTCAGTGATGCAAAGTCTCAAGACTCGTGGTCAGAAACCTACACCTGATTGCAGATACAGAATGAATACCAAAAGCCCACACAGGGTAAGTCATTTTAAATCATTAGGCTGTAATGCATATAAACATAGTTTACATGTTTAAATGTTTAGGTGTTTGTTATATATTTTAACACTGTAAGACTGTTTTATTTAGTGTTTGTTTCAAATGTTTAGGTGTTTGTTATATATTTTAACAATGTAGGACTGTTTTATATAGTGTTCGTGCTTGTGGTGGTGGTATATGAAGCTGTAACTGACGTGACATGTTAGCACAGTTGTTTAGAGCCTGTTGTTAATAACACATAGGTCACAGATCTGAGATCTGTACATGTACTTGTAATAATATTTTCACCGCTAAACATTATGTATGGACACCCACAATATCCTCTTTATATTTAGGCCAAAAATATTGTTTTACATATGCAGTGTGTACAATGTGATGGATGTTGAGCTGTATTTACCCACACAAAGCCATATATGATAAAACATAATATTTAAAAAGAAACTACTGTGCTACAGCGTTAAACATTTTACACGTCCTGTTTTGTCACAAGGCCTTTAGGGGTCGCTAATTGTAAAACAGTACTCTATAGTTGTTCATGGCTATAAGACCTCAAATACTTTATTATATTTCAGAAGCTCAGCCGTCAGCAGTCTACTGAAGACG
Organism: Pelodytes ibericus; assembly: GCA_036172795.1. Classification (NCBI taxonomy): domain Eukaryota; kingdom Metazoa; phylum Chordata; class Amphibia; order Anura; family Pelodytidae; genus Pelodytes; species Pelodytes ibericus. The sequence goes on along the minus strand of CM069866.1, from coordinate 38,243,239 downwards.
TGTTGCAGAGCCACTACACAGGACCCATAAAAGGTTGTAAATATCCCTGTCACAGTTAAAAAATAACAAAATGTTCATTATGGGCATTATGGTTTTTAGACGTATAATAGTCTAACAGTTAATCGTATTCTTTTATTTTATTTAGGACCTTTTAATACTGGTTTGTCTGAACGCTCGGGTAATATACAAGGGCAACGGGCATTAAACTCAGGTGTGTACTACAACGTATACCGGTAGTTATATACGCATTGCAGTACCAACATGGTGGGTTTATGACGGTGATAAATACATGTCTTTTTATTTTAGAATCAACCAAAACAAGTAACATAAAATCGCCGGTTTCTAATGCATGTAAAGAAAACAGCAACATACCGTGTGCTGAGCAATATTATCATACAGCAGGCGCTAATACGAGAGAGCCGAAGGAACACACACCACAAAAATTAAAACCTGGTGAGTACCCACGATAATTGATTATTTTATTTATTACTTATAAATATATTTACTATGTATGCCTGGAAACCTGTTTATAATGGTGTGTACGGATAGTATTAAAAATATTGCTCTTCAATTTATACACAGTATCAACGTTGTCTACAACCCGAAGACGTTCTACTAGAGAGGCTCTGAACCAGTGTAACCACATAACCGACGACGAACAACCATCGACATCCGCAGTGGGTTCTGTACTAAATTGTCCATTTAACTCTGACGCAGCAACAGCTCCTACTCCACAAACACCAGCAACAGTCACAAAAGCCACGACTGAACGGGGTAAGCCAGCACTCATAACACCAACTAATGTATCAGGTTGTCGACAGGTCAATGTAGCGTCACAAATATCTGTGAAGCGAACCCATGAACCCGTAAATGCACAAACACAACCGCCTCCAAAAAGTAGAACTACTTTACAGGTCCTAAGGGAAACATATATGAAAGACACAAAGTCATGGCTTACTGCTAGACAACGTTCACGGTGGATCTCGCAAGTCTTGCCATTATGGTTAGAGGCCAATACTCTTATTCAGGAGACAATCACTACTATATTCAAAATAATACATTTTTAAATTCAACTAAAAGACCGCCAAACTCTCGGTGTACAGCTTTATGCCGCCCGTCAAACATTTATAAATATTCAGGCACTGTTATCATCTACTGAGCCTGACAATGTTTTGAATACAAGTGGTGATACAGCTAACACTACACTACCACCCGATAACGCATGTGATTTATTACTGTGGTTTTATAAGGAGTTACCTGTGTGGGTGTCTATAAGAACATTCACAGAATCTGTGCTTGAGGAGACAATTAAATTTCTTAGAGTGACAGATGACGATGCTAGACAACATACTTTTCTGAACCGTTTAGAAAGACTTGACCAGGCTAGCGAAGACATTCGGACTAAAACTGTTGAAGACTACTTGACTAGACATGGTGGGACGTCGCTTATCGTGTACACAAAAATGGTGTAGACAAAGACTTACAGCTAAACGGCGAGCTAGTAATGTAAAACGGGCTGTTAAAACATTGAACAGTTTATCACGTTCGGCTGTATCTAGACAACGGCGTAGAATACCTTATAGTGGGGAAAATTATTTAAACCCTGTGATATTTCCTTCTGAAAATGGCGTAGACACTCCTGGTATGTGTATGACACAACACACATAAGATCACGAAATAGAGTCCTTGACTATAGAACAATCACCACCGGTACCACAAAGGCTACATAGGCCTGAGAATATTAGTGATGCCCAGGTGCCACTTGTACTTCAGGCACCAGATATGGCTCTTGATGCCCCAGGTAATGAAGCCATAGAACCTCATGTATTTTTAGAACTTATTGAGCAATGACGCAGAGAGTTTATCAATTTTAACGCTGGGGCACTGACAATGGGCTACAGACTGGGTAAAATCTTTGAGATCTGGCATTTTTCAAAATCTTCTGTCAAGTTATTTGAAAAATACATTAAAGTGCACCTTAGGGATAAACAGGAGGCCTCCGGTTATCCTGCGTGGTGTACAACCGATGAAAAAAGACAGCAATACATAAAAGCCTATCACGCTAAAGAAGGGCTGTTGTTAAGGCAGCCGCAAATAGAAGTAAAACCTGCAAAAAGACAAATTGCTAAATTATTTCTAAATTCGGACAGAAACCTAATTTGCAAAACACCAGCCTTGTTTCTGATCCTGATGAGCTTTTTGGTTATGCATTCTTACCACAATATGATGTGTCTTCTTTGTCATTCATAAATGATGAAACAGCCATGGTCAGTTGGAAGTAGGCACAGGATTGTCACACTGTGTCACGCAATACAAATATCTTTATTGCTTGTTTTACCACCGCCTATGCACGACTTGAACTGTATGATGTTTTAATTCGCCTTAATGAGAGGTGCCTCTACCATGACACTGACTCTGTTATTTTTGTCAGTAAAGCAGGTGACTGGAATCCACCTCTAGGGGACTATCTGGGTGAGTTGACTAGTGAAATACCCAGTGACACACACATTACAGAGTTTGTATCCGCAGGGCCCAAGACTTATGGTTACAAACTCTCGACGGGTAAAACATCTTTAAAGGTGAAAGGCATAACGCTACAGGCCAGCACAGTGCAACTGATTAACTTTGACAGTTTAAAAGACCTGGTGTTGGACTATCCCTTGCATCCTGAACCTGAAGAACAGAAAAGTATTGTTGTACGTCAGGCATCCATAGTCAGAAATAAACCCCTTTGGCAAATAGAGACGCGACCGCTGCAAAAAACACAGAAGTGTGTATATACTAAAAGATATTTGGTCAACAACTTTACCACACTACCTTTTCACTACTAATTATTTACCATGGATACTCGTTTACAGCATCCTTTTTCATGTATATTAGCCGGCCCCTCGAACTCTGGGAAAAGTTTTTTTGTTAAATAGGTTTTACAGAATGCTCACGCTTTATTGTCGCACAACCCTGATAACATTGTTTGGTTTTATGCCTGCTGGCAAGTGCTTTATGATGACTTATTGCGCACAATCCCAAATATTCGTTTTATAGAAGGTTTACCCCTGACATTTAATGATGATAATTTGTTCCCTCCTAACAGAGTAAATTTGACTATTGTTGATGACTTAATGGATGCTGCCAGTGAGAGCTCGGAGATTGAGAAAGCATTCACCAAGTATGTGCATCACAGAAATCTGAGTATGATGTATCTGGTGCAAAACGTGTTCTGCCAAGGTAAAAAAAAGTCGCACTATAGCTTTAAACACTAAATTTATGCTGTTTAAGAACCCAAGAGATAACTACAGATCACTATTCTGGCCCTTAGGGCATGTCTGGACAACTCCATGGCTTGCCACGTCTAAACTTGTCCGCAGTTACATAACAAGTTGTAGTTTCACTTATAACATCTTATTTGAAAAAGTCTCTGTGGTGCAATCGGTTAGCACATTCAGCTGTTAACCGAAAGGTTGGTGGTTCGAGCCCACCCAGGGACGCTCTCTTTTATTTAGAAAATTGTAGTTCCACTTATAACCGTAGGGGTTATTACCGGGGGTGTGGTTTACAGGGGGCGCGGTTATATTACGCCATGGGGGCGTGGGATTATTAAAATGCGGGCTAAAATACCCGTAGTGTCCCTAAAATGGCGTCCGATACGTTATGATGCGCAGGGGGCGTGGTTATATAGCGCAGTGTGCGTGGTTTACACAAAAGGGATGGGACACCACATAAAATGGTGGCCGGTACGTCATGATACGCAGGGGGCGTGGTTATATCGCATAGTGGGTGTGGTTTACACAAAAGGGGCGGGGCACCTGTCAAAAATAGTTTGACATATTATGTGCCTCCATAATACTAATGACCTAGGGGTCATATCCTGTGTCTGCATCTCAGGAGTTTTGTATTTCTTAGTAGAACCATAGATATATTACTGTTAGTTAATTATATAACTATTTGTAACATGTATGTATTCTATGTCCACTCCCCTTTTCTCTGTACCCCAATTATGTTACGCCAGCCAACGCCTTGTTGCTTCTATATAAGTGCATGTCTTTACAATAAACTTTAGAGTTACTTAACGAACGACCTCTGTTTTTTTGTGTCTTCATTCAACCTAAATTACCATGTTACTATACTACTTAAGGAAGGATTTTTGTTTGGTTTTAAGATTCCAGTTTTTACTTCTTCAGTTCAATTTGTTAAAAACCTTAGTTCGGTTATTTTACATTTAGATATCATTAAAAATAAGACTAATAAAGGAATTGCTTTGGGGAGAGTTGCAGGGTCTTTTCCACTTCCTCAGTTTCAGTTTTTATGGATATCCCTGCTTGGGCCTGTTCCCAATATGGATAAAGGGGCCTACAGATTGATTCATCACCTACCCTGATGGTGCATCTTTCAATGATGAGGTGGACACTTCCGTTATTTCACTATTTCAGTTTGAAATACTTCTTCTGATGATGCACTGACATCGGTAAGCGATTATCAAAAGTAGATATAGAAGCTGCTTTCAGACTGCTCCCCATTCATCCTGACAGTTTTGGGTCTTTAGGATTTCAATTTAAGGGTAGCTTTTACTATGATAAATGAATGCCAATGAGATGTTCTGCTTCATGTTTTTATTTTAAAAAATATATTGCTTTTTTTTCTAGAGTGGGTTTTTAAACGTGTCTGGGTTGCAGACAACTATTCATTATTTGGATGATTTTCTCTTAATTAGTAAAGCAGATTTTAATGGTTTTTTCATCTACTACAATGCTTTGTTATCTTAGCACAACATTTTGGTATCGCTTTGGCACAGGAGAAAACAGTGTGGCCTACCACCTGTTTGCAATTTCATTGTATCATTATTGACACTCAAATGATGAAGTTTCGTCTCCCAGAGGAGAAAATTGTTAAAATTAAATGTGAAATTTTACATTTATTATGTGTAAAGAAATCTATAGTTAAAAGAATACAGCCAATAATGGGTCTTTTCAACTTGCCTCAAGAGTAATGCCTATGGGTAGAGTTTTTTCTAGACATATGTCAAAGGCGATTGCATGTTTGAAACATCCTCATCACCATGTTCGAGTCTCCAGGGAGATCAAAGAAGACCTTCAGTTTGGGATGATTTTTTTTCCAATTTCAATGGTACCAATATATGGCAAAGGGATTTTATGTCAAACTGGGAGTTAAATATATTTACAGTTAATAGGGGATTTAGTCAATAAATTTAAGGTAGTTTGTAGGGACCCAAATGAAACCCAGATTTTTACCACTGCTCTTGTGTTGGCTTTCTTTGGTGCTTTTTGTATTAGTGAATTGGTTTCTGCTTCAAAATCTTGCAACACTGGCATTCAGTTCAGTGATTTGTATATGACGAAATATGCTTTGAGAAGTTTCTTAAAGAGAGATAATTGTATTACATTCGAGGTCGTCTTATAATCTGACCTCAAATCGAGGTCAGACTATAAGACTGGGATCCAGGTCCCCCGCAGAACTGCCCCTGCTGCCGCCACGGCACGACCTTCCGGGGTACTTCCGGCTTCATCATAAAAGTCCCCGCGGTCGTGCTGGGCAGCAGCAGGGGAGGTCTGCGCTCGTCGCGCAGACATCCTCCGCTGCACCGCTAGCCACCAGGACCAGCTGTCCTTCATAATAGACAGAGGTGTAGGGCAGCATGGAGGATGTCTGCACGTATCGTGCAGACATCCCCCAGCTGCCCCCGCTAGCCACCAGGGAAAGAAACAAGGTGAGGGGGAGGGGGGGAGACACACAAAGACAGGGGGGGGGGGGCACACACAGACAAGAAGAGGGAGGAAGGGGGGAGACACACACAGACAAGGGGAAGGAGGGGGGAGACACACACAGACAAGGGGAGGGAGGGAGGGGGAGACACACACAGACAAGGGGAGGGAGGGAAAGGGGAGACACACATAGACAAGGGGAGGGAAGGGGCGAGACACACACAGACAAGGGGATGGAGGGGGGAGACACAGACAAGGGGAGGGAGCGGGAAGAGAGAAAAGGGTAGGGGGGATAGAGAGAGACAAGATAGGGATAGAGAGAGACAAGGGGGGGATAGAGAGAGACAAGGGGAGGGGGGAAGACAGACAAGGATAGGGGGAAGAGATGAGGGAGGTGGAGAGAGAGCAGTTTGGGGGGGAGTGAGAGAGAGACAACGCCGGGGGGGGGGGGGGGGGGAGACAGCTGGGGGATGGGGAGAGAGGCCGCATTGGCACATAAAAGGAAATAAAAACAAGAAATGCATTTGTATAGTATCAATTTTGTATTAAATATTAAAAAGCAATTTACATATATACAAGTTCAACTTTTTTTTCCTATAGGGTAGTCTTATATTCAGGCTTTTAGTTTTTTTCCTAAAGGAATATTCACAGTTTGGGGGGTCGTCTTATAATCAGGGTCGTCTTATAATCAAGCAAATATAAGCACGATTATAGCAAAGGTATAGACATGTGCATTTGTTTTCGTCCGAAAAACGAATAACGAAAATGCTAAACTAACGAAAGACGAATGAACGAATGGTTAATAAACTAAAATCATTTGTCCATTCATCTATTCGTGCTATTGGCATTCTATAAACCGAAATAGAGTCGGTTTATAGAATACCAATAGCATTACAATGCTATTCTATAAACCGAAATAGGGTCCCCATTCATACGAATAGGTCAATTGACCTATTCGTATGAATGGGGACTCTAGTTCGGTTTATAGAAAGCCAATAGTATTACATGTATTCTATAAGCCGAAAGTCTATAAACCGAAGGTCGTTCGGTTTATAGACTTTCGGTTTATAGAATTCATGTAATTCTATGCTATTCTAAAAAACGAAAGTCTATGAACGGGACAACCTTTGGTTTATAGACTTTCGGCTTATAGAATACGTGTAATACTATTGCCTTTCTATAAACCCCAACGAGAGCCCCATTCAAAATAAATTCTTATGAATGTGTCTCTCGTTCGGTTTATAGAAAGCCAATAGTATTACATGTATTCTATAAGCCGAAAGTCTATAAACCGAAGGTCGTTCGGTTTATAGACTTTTGACTTATAGAATACATGTAATTCTATGCTATTCTATAAACCGAAAGTCTATAAACAGAACGACCTTCGGTTTATAGACTTTCGGTTTATAGAATACATTTAATTCTATGCTATTCTATAAACCGAAAGTCTATAAACCGAACGACCTTCGGTTTATAGACTTTCGGCTTATAGAATACATGTAATACTATTGGCTTTCTATTAACCGAACTAGAGTCCCCATTCATAAGAATTTTTTATGAATGGGGACTCTAGTTCGGTTTATAAAAAGCCAATAGCATTACATGTATTCCATAAGCCAAAAGTCTATAAACTGAACGAAGTTTGGTTTATAGACTTTTGGTTTATGGAATGTGTAGGTCAATTGAGTCGTATGAACGAATTTCGCCTGAAACGAATGCAGTAATGAACGAAATTAGTTTTAGACGAAATAAATAAAATTTTCGTCCGAATGGACGAAAACGAAACGAAATTTTTTGTTTTGCACATGTCTACAAAGGTATAAGCTGGAATCACGTACACGCACACAGGGCCGGCTTTAGGGGTGTGCGACCTGTGCACAGGGCGCAACATCCCATGGGGTACCTGCACGCCCAGTAAAAAAAAAAAAAAAAAAAAAAGGCGGTAGAGGCACTGGATTGGGGAGATCAAAAGATTCCCCCTCACCAGCCCTCTGCTGGGCATGCTCTGCTGGATCCGGGGAGGGGGCGAAGCTAACTGGCTCAGTGGTGTAGCTCCGCCCCCACCCTGTGAAGCAGAGCAGCATCTGCTTCACAGGGAGCTGCGGGCAGCAAGAGAAAGTGCTGCTTGGCTCCCCCATGGGACTGTCCTACGTCGCACTTACCTCGCAGCAGTTTCCGATCCGGCATTACGTCGCGGCCGTTTCATCGCGGGACACCCAACACGAGATTTCCGTCACGAGACTTCCGTCGTGAGACTTCTGCCGCGAGTAATTTAAAGCGCCAAAATTCAAAAGTGGACAATTCAAAGCTACCTGGACATCGTGAAGCATCGTCAGCGGCTTCTGCACAAAACGTAAGATATATTTATATTTGACTAAATAATTAAATTAACCATAGCATGGTGATGCCATGAGAGGGTTAAAAGGAGTTAACCCTCTCATCCCCATGCTACGGCTCATTGAATGCAGGCAGCATGCATTCAATTACACTGGAGTTAACCCTCTCATCGCCATGCTGCCTGCATTCAATTAACCATAGCATGGTGATGCCTTGAGAGGGTTAAATGGAATTAACCCTCTCATCCCCATGCTACGGCTCATTGAATGCAGGCAGCATGGCGATGCAGAGGGTTCACTCCAGTTGCTAGCTCGAGTTAACCCTTTCATCGCCATGCTGCCTGCATTCAATTAACCATAGCATGGCGATGCCTTGAGAGGGTTAACTCCAGTTAACCCTCTCATCGCCATGCTGCCTGCATTCAATTAACCATAGCATGGTGATGCCTTGAGAGGGTTAACTGGAGTTAACCCTCTCATCCCCATGCTATGGCTCATTGAATGCAGGCAGCATGGCGATGCAGAGGGTTCACTCCAGTTGCTAACTCGAGTTAACCCTTTCATCGCCATGCTGCCTGCATTCAATTAACCATAGCATGGCGATGCCTTGAGAGGGTTAACTCCAGTTAACCCTCTCATCGCCATGCTGCCTGCATTCAATTAACCATAGCATGGTGATGCCTTGAGAGGGTTAACTGGAGTTAACCCTCTCATCCCCATGCTATGGCTCATTGAATGCAGGCAGCATGGCGATGCAGAGGGTTCACTCCAGTTGCTAACTCGAGTTAACCCTTTCATCGCCATGCTGCCTGCATTCAATTAACCATAGCATGGCGATGCCTTGAGAGGGTTAACTGGAGTTAACCCTCTCATCCCCATGCTATGGCTCATTGAATGCAGGCAGCATGGCGATGCAGAGGGTTCACTCCAGTTGCTAACTCGAGTTAACCCTTTCATCGCCATGCTGCCTGCATTCAATTAACCATAGCATGGCTATGCCTTGAGAGGGTTAACTGGAGTTAACCCTCTCATCCCCATGCTACGGCTCATTGAATGCAGGCAGCATGGCGATGCAGAGGGTTCACTCCAGTTGCTAACTCGAGTTAACCCTTTCATCGCCATGCTGCCTGCATTCAATTAACCATAGCATGGCTATGCCTTGAGAGGGTTAACTGGAGTTAACCCTCTCATCCCCATGCTACGGCTCATTGAATGCAGGCAGCATGCATTCAATTACACTGGAGTTAACCCTCTCATCGCCATGCTGCCTGCATTCAATTAACCATAGCATGGCGATGCCTTGAGAGGGTAAACTGGAGTTAACCCTCTCATCCCCATGCTACGGCTCATTGAATGCAGGCAGCATGGCGATGCAGAGGTTTCACTCCAGTTGCTAGCTCGAGTTAACCCTTTCATCGCCATGCTGCCTGCATTCAATTAACCATAGCATGGCGATGCCTTGAGAGGGTAAACTGGAGTTAACCCTCTCATCCCTATGCTACGGCTCATTGAATGCAGGCAGCATGGCGATGCAGAGGGTTCACTCCAGTTGCTAACTCGAGTTAACCCTTTCATCGCCATGCTGCCTGCATTCAATTAACCATAGCATGGCGATGCCTTGAGAGGGTTAACTCCAGTTAACCCTCTCATCGCCATGCTGCCTGCATTCAATTAACCATAGCATGGTGATGCCTTGAGAGGGTTAACTGGAGTTAACCCTCTCATCCCCATGCTATGGCTCATTGAATGCAGGCAGCATGGCGATGCAGAGGGTTCACTCCAGTTGCTAACTCGAGTTAACCCTTTCATCGCCATGCTGCCTGCATTCAATTAACCATAGCATGGCTATGCCTTGAGAGGGTTAACTGGAGTTAACCCTTTCATCCCCATGCTACGGCTCATTGAATACAGGCAGCATGGCGATGCAGAGAGTTAACTCCAGTTGCTAACTCGAGTTAACCCTTTCATCGCCATGCTGCCTGCATTCAATTAACCATAGCATGGCGATGCCTTGAGAGGGTTAACTGGAGTTAACCCTCTCATCGCCATGCTGCCTGCATTCAATTAACCATAGCATGGTGATGCCTTGAGAGGGTAAACTGGAGTTAACCCTCTCATCCCCATGCTACGGCTCATTGAATGCAGGCAGCATGGCGATGCAGAGGGTTCACTCCAGTTGCTAACTCGAGTTAACCCTTTCATCGCCATGCTGCCTGCATTCAATTAACCATAGCATGGCGATGCCTTGAGAGGGTTAACTGGAGTTAACCCTCTCATCCCCATGCTACGGCTCATTGAATGCAGGCAGCATGCATTCAATTACACTGGAGTTATCCCTCTCATCGCCATGCTGCCTGCATTCAATTAACCATAGCATGGTGATGCCTTGAGAGGGTTAACTGGAGTTAACCCTCTCATCCCCATGCTACGGCTCATTGAATGCAGGCAGCATGGCGATGCAGAGGTTTCACTCCAGTTGCTAGCTCGAGTTAACCCTTTCATCGCCATGCTGCCTGCATTCAATTAACCATAGCATGGCGATGCCTTGAGAGTGTAAACTGGAGTTAACCCTCTCATCCCCATGCTACGGCTCATTGAATGCAGGCAGCATGGCGATGCACAGGGTTCACTCCAGTTTCTAACTCGAGTTAACCCTTTCATCGCCATGCTGCCTGCATTCAATTAACCATAGCATGGCGATGCCTTGAGAGGGTTAACTGGAGTTAACCCTCTCATCACCATGCTGCCTGCATTCAATTAACCATAGCATGGTGATGCCTTGAGAGGGTAAACTGGAGTTAACCCTCTCATCCCCATGCTACGGCTCATTGAATGCAGGCAGCATGGCGATGCAGAGGGTTCACTCCAGTTGCTAACTCGAGTTAACCCTTTCATCGCCATGCTGCCTGCATTCAATTAACCATAGCATGGCGATGCCTTGAGAGGGTTAACTGGAGTTAACCCTCTCATCCCCATGCTACGGCTCATTGAATGCAGGCAGCATGGCGATGCAGAGGGTTCACTCCAGTTGCTAACTCGAGTTAACCCTTTCATCGCCATGCTGCCTGCATTCAATTAACCATAGCATGGCGATGCCTTGAGAGGGTTAACTGGAGTTAACCCTCTCATCGCCATGCTGCCTGCATTCAATTAACCATAGCATGGTGATGCCTTGAGAGGGTAAACTGGAGTTAACCCTCTCATCCCCATGCTACGGGTTATTGAATGCAGGCAGCATGGCGATGCAGAGGGTTCACTCCAGTTGCTAACTCGAGTTAACCCTTTCATCGCCATGCTGCCTGCATTCAATTAACCATAGCATGGCTATGCCTTGAGAGGGTTAACTGGAGTTAACCCTTTCATCCCCATGCTACGGCTCATTGAATGCAGGCAGCATGGCGATGCAGAGAGTTAACTCCAGTTGCTAACTCGAGTTAACCCTTTCATCGCCATGCTGCCTGCATTCAATTAACCATAGCATGGCGATGCCTTGAGAGGGTTAACTGGAGTTAACCCTCTCATCGCCATGCTGCCTGCATTCAATTAACCATAGCATGGTGATGCCTTGAGAGGGTAAACTGGAGTTAACCCTCTCATCCCCATGCTACGCTCATTGAATGCAGGCAGCATGGCGATGCAGAGGGTTCACTCCAGTTGCTAACTCGAGTTAACCCTTTCATCGCCATGCTGCCTGCATTCAATTAACCATAGCATGGCGATGCCTTGAGAGGGTTAACTCCAGTTAACCCTCTCATCGCCATGCTGCCTGCATTCAATTAACCATAGCATGGTGATGCCTTGAGAGGGTTAACTGGAGTTAACCCTCTCATCCCCATGCTATGGCTCATTGAATGCAGGCAGCATGGCGATGCAGAGGGTTCACTCCAGTTGCTAACTCGAGTTAACCCTTTCATCGCCATGCTGCCTGCATTCAATTAACCATAGCATGGCTATGCCTTGAGAGGGTTAACTGGAGTTAACCCTTTCATCCCCATGCTACGGCTCATTGAATACAGGCAGCATGGCGATGCAGAGAGTTAACTCCAGTTGCTAACTCGAGTTAACCCTTTCATCGCCATGCTGCCTGCATTCAATTAACCATAGCATGGCGATGCCTTGAGAGGGTTAACTGGAGTTAACCCTCTCATCGCCATGCTGCCTGCATTCAATTAACCATAGCATGGTGATGCCTTGAGAGGGTAAACTGGAGTTAACCCTCTCATCCCCATGCTACGGCTCATTGAATGCAGGCAGCATGGCGATGCAGAGGGTTCACTCCAGTTGCTAACTCGAGTTAACCCTTTCATCGCCATGCTGCCTGCATTCAATTAACCATAGCATGGCGATGCCTTGAGAGGGTTAACTGGAGTTAACCCTCTCATCCCCATGCTACGGCTCATTGAATGCAGGCAGCATGCATTCAATTACACTGGAGTTAACCCTCTCATCGCCATGCTGCCTGCATTCAATTAACCATAGCATGGCGATGCCTTGAGAGTGTAAACTGGAGTTAACCCTCTCATCCCCATGCTACGCTCATTGAATGCAGGCAGCATGGCGATGCAGAGGGTTCACTCCAGTTGCTAACTCGAGTTAACCCTTTCATCGCCATGCTGCCTGCATTCAATTAACCATAGCATGGCGATGCCTTGAGAGGGTTAACTGGAGTTAACCCTCTCATCCCCATGCTACGGCTCATTGAATGCAGGCAGCATGCATTCAATTACACTGGAGTTAACCCTCTCATCGCCAAGCTGCTTGCATTCAATTAACCATAGCATGGTGAATCCTTGAGAGGGTTAACTGGAGTTAACCCTCTCATCCCCATGCTACGGCTCATTGAATGCAGGCAGCATGGCGATGCAGAGGTTTCACTCCAGTTGCTAGCTCGAGTTAACCCTTTCATCGCCATGCTGCCTGCATTCAATTAACCATAGCATGGCGATGCCTTGAGAGGGTAAACTGGAGTTAACCCTCTCATCCCCATGCTACGGCTCATTGAATGCAGGCAGCATAGCGATGCACAGGGTTCACTCCAGTTGCTAACTCGAGTTAACCCTTTCATCGCCATGCTGTCTGCATTCAATTAACCATAGCATGGCGATGCATTGAGAGGGTTAACTGGAGTTAACCCTCTCATCGCCATGCTGCCTGCATTCAATGAACCATAGCATGGTGATGCCTTGAGAGGGTTAACTGGAGTTAACCCTCTCATCCCCATGCTACGGCTCATTGAATGCAGGCAGCATGGCGATGCAGAGGTTTCACTCCAGTTGCTAGCTCGAGTTAACCCTTTCATCGCCATGCTGCCTGCATTCAATTAACCATAGCATGGCGATGCCTTGAGAGGGTAAACTGGAGTTAACCCTCTCATCCCCATGCTACGGCTCATTGAATGCAGGCAGCATGGCGATGCAGAGGGTTCACTCCAGTTGCTAACTCGAGTTAACCCTTTCATCGCCATGCTGCCTGCATTCAATTAACCATAGCATGGCGATGCCTTGAGAGGGTTAACTGGAGTTAACCCTCTCATCGCCATGCTGCCTGCATTCAATTAACCATAGCATGGTGATGCCTTGAGAGGGTAAACTGGAGTAACCCTCTCATCCCCATGCTACGGCTCATTGAATGCAGGCAGCATGGCGATGCAGAGGGTTCACTCCAGTTGCTAACTCGAGTTAACCCTTTCATCGCCATGCTGCCTGCATTCAATTAACCATAGCATGGCGATGCATTGAGAGGGTTAACTGGAGTTAACCCTCTCATCCCCATGCTACGGCTCATTGAATGCAGGCAGCATGCATTCAATTACACTGGAGTTAACCCTCTCATCGCCATGCTGCCTGCATTCAATTAACCATAGCATGGTGATGCCTTGAGAATGTTAACTGGAGTTAACCCTCTCATCCCCATGCTACGGCTCATTGAATGCAGGCAGCATGGCGATGCAGAGGGTTCACTCCAGTTGCTAGCTCGAGTTAACCCTTTCATCGCCATGCTGCATGCATTCAATTAACCATAGCATGGCGATGCCTTGAAAGGGTAAACTGGAGTTAACCCTCTCATCCCCATGCTACGGCTCATTGAATGCAGGTAGTATGCATTCAATTACACTGGAGTTAACCCTCTCATCGCCATGCTGCCTGCATTCAATTAACCATAGCATGGTGATGCCTTGAGAGGGTTAACTGGAGTTAACCCTCTCATCCCCATGCTACGGCTCATTGAATGCAGGCGCGATGGCGATGCAGAGGGTTCACTCCAGTTGCTAACTCGAGTTAACCCTTTCATCGCCATGCTGCCTGCATTCAATTAACCATAGCATGGCGATGCCTTGAGAGGGTAAACTGGAGTTAACCCTCTCATCCCCATGCTACGGCTCATTGAATGCAGGGAGCATGGCGATGCAGAGGGTTCACTCCAGTTGCTCCCTCCCTCCCTCCCCCTCACCTTGTTTCTTTCCCTGGTGACTCTGGTAGCATTTGCTCTGAAAAAAACCTTGTCTTATGCTGCACTGGCCAATCACAGCCATGTCATTAGTAGGCATGGCTGTGATGGCGAGTCAAACACTTGTTTATTGGCTGCCCTGCAGCCTTTCAAAATGCGCCATTAAATCGGCGAACCCCGAACTCCAACCCGAACATACAGTGAAATGTCCGTGTTCGGGTCTGGGGTCCAAAAACCGTAATGTTCAGTACGAACATTTTTGTCCTACCCACATTTTACTTTCTTTTGCAGCCCTCTAGCCCTTTCCATTACTTTTTTAGAGGCATTTTATTGGCCAAAAGTTTATGTCCCCATTGACTTCAATGGGGTTCGGGTTCGGGGTCAAGTTCGTGGTCAAGTTCGAGCACAGACCCGGACATTTTTTCGAAGTTCGGTCGAACCGGCCGAACCCGAACATCCAGGTGTCCGCTCAACTCTATTCATAATATGTTAAGAAGTTATTTTTTTGCTGTATTAAAGAAAAGCTGTTAAAGGCTTTGTGGGCCATGGAAATGTCAGTTGCTGGAGTGAGAAGGCTTTTGTATGTTGTAGAACGTCAGAGGTCATGTTGCAAATATGTAGAAAGAGAAGATGTTATGAGCTAAGATTATAACAGTTAGGACTTAAAAGTCAATATTAATTTGAAAAGTAAGTCATAATTAATAATGGGAAATAATGGTATATAATAATGGAAATAATGGTATATGCAGAACTTTTAATTTATGCTGAAAATTATTGATCAGTGTTTTAAAGAAACTCCCTTCCCATCCAATATACTCTACTGTAACTTGCATATACTGTAATTGTTTTTAAACATAGAAATAACATCTGCACTCTAACATGTCTATATACAGTAAATACACACACATGATGCTAAAAATGTTGATTCGTTGCATTCTAATTTTTGTTGTAATTAAGGCAAAATACCCCAAGTGATACATAGTGAGGGGATATTGAAATGTTGTTTGAAATTTTAGATACAAGACAAGTTTTTTGGTAGAATTTATGAGAATGTATGTAAAGATTTAGCAAGTATCATGTATCGAAAAGATTGATTGAAAAGTTGTGCTGTGGTGTTAGAGTTAATAGTGTGGAATAGGGGTTAATGTTCAAAATTAAGACAGTTTTTGTTCTGTGTGAAGGAGAGAGAAAGCTTCGGAGAAGCTCTCCTTTTCCCATTCCCTCTGGCAGTCTATTTGCAGATAAGAGAATTGTAGCAGCAGCTGCAAGATTATTTTTTCTTTTTGTGCAGGGAGGGGGAAAACAGACCAGAATTCCAGAATTAGTGTTAGTTGTTAAGAAGTTATCTATATGTCATGTGGTATGGTTATATAGTTTAATCATGATAGTATATGTCCTAATGGTCAAGAGATAAATGTTTGTTGTCAATATTTTTGATTAAGTATGTGTATTCTCACTTTATCAATTGTGAAACTCTTTATAAATATTTATTTTAACAGTTCTACACGTTCAGTCACGGAATTATACAAAGAATAATATTTTTTTTAAGAACAAAAGAGTGGTCCAACTATTTTGGGCACAAGCTAGTAGTCATAATATATATTTTTAAAAATTATATTTTAATGTGGAAATTAATAAGACTAGGCCTAATGATTATCCTTAAAAACAGAGAATGTCAATTTTTGAGAATAAAAGGGGAGGATAGAATGAATATTATATGGACTGTAGGGGCCTCTGGAGTTATGTCATGGATGAGAGACCATATTGTTTTGTTTGCTGCCATTTCGTATGTCTGACACTTTATGATCTGAATGCATGCTATTTTGTGTGTTCTGAATGCATGTTTGTAGTTTTGCTCTGAGTCCTTTATTTTTTATTTATTTTTAGTTTTCTGCTGACAACTCAGTCCTTGAGAATTGCAAACGCCGGAATAATGCATTTGATTTTTACATGCACCAGCTGGTTTTAGAGAAATGCCAACTAATAACCTTAGGAATTTTATTAGGCAATGTAAAGAGGGATATTTCTATATTATGAACAATAGATAATTGATTTATTTTAGTGACCATCGTGTGCTTTTGGTCATCAAGTTATGCCAGTATGTAAAATATTATAGATATTTGTAGTGGGTTCTCTCCAGGGGCGTTGCTAGGTCTCCAAAAGATCCGGGGCTGGAGCCCATGATGGCTTTGATAGAAGTGGAGTAAATAAGATCACATGCTTAGGTGGCAACAGACTGATATAATTGACGCCAATGAACAATAGGTATATATGGGTATATATCAGGGCTCAACAAATCCCAGGCACCAGGAAATTATACCTGGCATCCAGTTATTTTTGTCCCTGCATGGTGCCCTCGCTGCTGGGATCATTTTATTTAACCAGCGGAGCGCGGGGGAGCAGTGTGTGCACTGGCTGCACAGTCTTCCTGCTCCATCCCCACATGCACCGTACTATAGTGTCCGAGCGCTGAGTGTGCTCAGCAGGGCTAGAAACAATGTGTGTGTGTCTGTGACTGACTGTATGTGTGTGTCTGTCTGTGACTGACTGACTGTATGTGTGTGTGTCTGTTACTGACTATATGTGTGTGTCTGTCTGTGACTGACTGTGTGTGTGTATCTGTCTGTATGTGTGTGTGTATGTGTCTACCTTCACAGCAATAAAAGTCACAGTAATGTGCAATGTGTGACTATAACACAGACTCTACAGCAATAAAACTCATAGTAATGTGCAGTGTGTGAGTGTACCACACACTTATGCTGCACATTACTGTACCACAATACACAATAAGACTCGCAGCACACAAAAAACTCACATTACTCAAAGTTACACTTATACACAAAAATACACAGCCACAAATATACACACATGCAGCCACACATACACACACATTCACACTTGCACAGTCACACATACATACACACACCCTTACACACAGAGACACACAATCCCACTTACACACACCAACTTACATCACACACACACACTTGTATGTGAGCAAATTCCCATGATTTCAAAATAACAGAATACAAAAATTTGTGTACATTGCATACAACATTTACCAGTCTCATAATATGCCATAATATAGGGGATATCACACACACAGACAACCATCCTGACACCCCCCTCCCACATAGATACCCTAACAAAGACAACCTTACAATCACTTACACACACATTCAGACAACCTTACACACAGACACCCTTATACACACAGATGGCCTTTCCCACACAGACATTCTGCCACGCAGACACGTGTGTAACTCTCACACGCACATCACAAATATTTTTTTCATTTTTTTTAATAAAAAGGGGTCAAAACCTGGGGAGAATAGGCTGAGGTATGAAGGTATGCTCCTTCTACCAAGCTTATAAAGGAGAGAAGTGCAGGGAATTGAGAGGGGAATTCAACTGAATGGGAGAATTTCTCCAATGTGATTATCAGGTGTGAAAATAAAAATGGTATGAGCCAGTGGCGGATCCAGGGGGGGGGGGGCAGCGGTGCAATTATGGAGGAGACCATGCTGCTTGCCACTAGCCACCAGTGTGCTGTCAAGGACAGAAAGGCATGCTGCCCACTAGGTGCACTCCACAAGTCTGTAGTGAAATGGACAGACTGACCAGCTGCCTTAGAAAGCTCCTCTTTCACTACTCCAACACAGGACTTATATAGTGAGGGGATTATCCTCCTGCTGAAAGTGGAACAAGATGGTACTGTGGGGACACTGCTCCCATCAACTGTTTGAAAGGTTCCCCATCTATCATGTTAAATGAAGCACCCCCAACAGCTATCAACTGGCCAATAAGTCATGTGATTTTATTGGCCTGCTGTTTGGACACAGCCCTGGAGTGAAATCCCCCGAATTGTTCCAGGGTGGACTGGGTGGCTGTAACTGGCCTTGTTTGTTGGCTGGCAATAGTTCTTTGCTCTTCAACAACCCCCCTGCCACTCATAGCTGGAACTTCTACAGAGCTGATGGTGCTTGTGGAAGTTGTAGAAGCTACGTTGCCTGCCCTACCACTTTCTGCCTCTTCCCTCAATAGCACAGCCCTGTGTTGACTGCGGAGGTGATGGTTCATCCCGGCACTGGTAAATTCCTTTCCGCAGTGCTTGCACTTTGCAAAAAAACCCTCTGTAACAATTTCAAAGTGGTCCCATACTTTGTTGCGACGTGAAACATTGGATAGGACCCTTTGGGATACAGCTGCTATGGGTGGATGAGTAGCAGCTGCAGCGTTAAAAGTGGGAGCTGGCATATTGGACTCTGCACTACAACTGTGGCTACTGGTACCAGTGCTGGTGGTAGTAACTGTGAGCAGGAGTTGTAGAACGGTGGGAACTAACAGTGGGATTGGTAGTTCTACCACTAATAAATATAGATGCAATCGGCTGTGGTGGGGAAGTCCTCCTGAGGGTGGAGGTTGCAGTAAACAGGTGCAACAGTTGGAGAAAGTGGAGAGGAAGGGGAAAAATGTGCACTACTAGCTGGTGAAAAGCATGCACTGCTCCCTGAGGAATAATGAGTCTGACTCTCCCATACTATCTCATCCTCATGCTCATAGTCAAGCTCTTCATTAGCTAAACTAGATGCAATTTCTGCAAGGTTGGTGCTAAGACTAATATCCCCTGCAGGAAGAACAGATATTGCAGCTTCTTCTAACTCTAGATGAGTAGCACTTGTTGTTGTTGTGTCACTCTCAAGAGTCTCTACCTCTGCTCTCTTTCTGGGTTGTTTTTTTAGAGGTGGTGGTAGCAAGAGGGGTAGATGTTCCACTGTCAGTGGTTGAAGCAGCCATAACACTAGTGGTTGAAGCTGTGGTGGTCTTGGGAGGGGGATGTGAAAACAGCCTCCATGCACAAGAAGGTTGCTTGGAAACACCCCTCAAATTACTGCTGCTGCTCAACATGCTCTGTTTGGCACCTAACATATCCCCTTCTGCAACAGAAAATGAAGAGAGGGTGCTTCTTGTGGTAGAAGAAAAAGCTGGGCATAACACACCTCTTCTTACTTAATATGTTACTACAAGTACTAATAGTCCTCTTTTTTGGTATACTAGGCTTAGTGCTAGCTTTAAGACCTGCAGTTTTCCCTTTTCCATAAAAAACTTTTGTGCTGCTGGGCCTTGCACTACTAGTGCCAGCTATTGGTGTCTTTCCGTTTGCTGAATCTTGCACCAATGGCTAGGACAGAAGGCTTGGCATTCTAGTTGTTGATTCAGACATAGCGGCAGAAGTACTTGCCCGACTAAGCTGACTCAAAGGCTGTGTACTACAAACACTTCTAATACTGGTGGTGGTGTTGTAGGTGGATGGAGCCTTAACTTTCCTAATACCGAAGTACTTAGGAGGATCCATTCAGATGATTATTATTTGCTTTTTATAAAGTGGTAATATTTTAGGAAATATGTAGTGTGTAAGAGTGTAATACAATGATATTTTACTTTATTAATAACAAAAATAAAAGAAATACCCCCCCAAAAAATTAAACTTCAGAAAAAAAAGAGAGACTACACAGAGGCCGATTTGCTCACTTCACTGCTTCCTGAAAAACTATACAAAACTGTGTACCATGTGCAGTCTGCCAACAAGTGCTCCCTGCACGCTTACTGCAAACAGAGACACAAGCTATACTATTACAGTCACTTATATTTTGGAAATTTTAAGTTATGAACAAAATGATATGCTATTATTTTAACTTGGATAAGTTAGTTTGGCTACTAAACAAATTCTAAATAAATGTACTACAGCTACCTTGAAGCTTAGCTTAGTACTGTCACACAGTCACGTAAATAAATTAAAACCAATAAACAGCAGTTCGTTTCACGGCTTGCTGTTAAAACCCCCAAAAATGAACAATTAAATCAACTGACAAAAAGAGCACAACAGTTCACTGCAGTGCAGATGCTATACTCACAACAGTACAACAGTTAACTTCACTGTTTACTGTGGTAAAAAAAAAACACACCTTTTGACTAGTGTGTTCTGTTGCTAACAAAGCACAAAGAAACTGTACTACAGTAAAAACTAATTCAAGTATTAATTATATTTCACGTTCCTGCAATAACCTTAACCAACCTAGTAGTCTACCCCTGGGGCAGAAGCCCTCAGGTCCACTCAGCTAGATTATTATTATTAAATTTCTATATATTTTATATTAAATTATTTTTAAAAGCTGTAGCTGCAGGCAATACAACACACAGAAAAAGCACTGCAGGCAGTGGCACTGGCTGCCAGTCAGGCAGACAGGCACTGTTTGTGCCAAACTGCCAACTGACTCAATTAGCAGTAGTTGTACAAAAAACTAGTCTCTGGAAGTCTCTCTTATTTTCAAAATAGGTTGTTGTGAGAAATGGCAAGCTTAACAGGTCTCACAAAGAAATACCATGAAAGGCAATGTGGCTAGCACAGCAATGCTTCACCTTCAAAGCTCAGACACGAATGAGGAGAAAATGAATCCCCTGCACTTATAAACTGCTTTTCCTGTTTGTTTTTGAAAAGAAACTGGTAGCACACACCATTGGACTAGCCATCAGAATGATGTCACAGGAGTGAGCTGATTGGACAACTAAATCAACTTACTTCTATGTCCTTCCTCTTTCGGTTTATGGAATGCATGTAATGCTATTGCTATTCTATAAACTAAATAGAGTCCCCATTCATACCAATAGGTCAATTGACCTATTGGTATGAATGGGGACTCTATTTCGGTTTATAGAAAGCCAATAGCAGCCGAAAGTCTATAAACCGAAGGTTGTTCGGTTTATAGACTTTCGGCTTATGGAATACATGTAATGATATTGGCTTTCTATAAACTGAACTAGAGTCCCCATTCACAAGAAATTCTTATGAATATTTAATAATTCAAATAAGTGTAAATGCAACTAGTTATAGAGAGATATCTGTGTTTATAGATTTGTATTGTTCTCGAATTGTACAATTGTCACCTTGTGGGGCTCCTGTGTGTCGCATAATTAATGGCGGTCCCATGTGTGGCATATTTATTGGGCCCCATGTGTGGCATAATTAAGGGGTTCTTTTGTGTGGCATAATTTTGGGGTGCTTGTGTGTGTCATAGTTATGGGGCTCCTGTATGTGGCATAGTTATGGGCTCCTGTGTGTGGCATAGTTAAAGGGCTCCTGCTTGTGACATAATTTGTGGGGCTCCTGTATGTGGCATATATAATGGGCCATCTGTCTGGCATTACTAAGGAATCTGTTTGGCATGGTATTGGAGGAAATCCAGGGGGGTGACACCATGAGTTACTGCACCAGGTGACACCAACCCTAGTGACGATTCTGCCTATACCTCTTTTGATTATATAAGACAATGGATAATGACCGCTTTCATGTGAATCCATGTAGGCTACATCAATAACCATAGAATACCAGGAACTTTCTAGTAAAGGGTGAGGAGAGACTGCATCTGCTGGAAGGAGGAGGAAAGAATCAGCATGGCAGAGAGATAACAGCTCTAAACATTTTCTAGTTAAAAATATGAAATAGGTATCTATGCTTCCATCTAGGGCTAGTTAAATGCCAAGATGCTAGTGCTAGTTTAGTGCCTTGTATTTTAACAAAAATTAGAAAGTGTCTACTAGAGAACTCTTTTTCAAATCTTCCTTATCAACCTGGGAATCCAGAGCCACACAGAACATCTATGTAGCCACGTGGTATCCTGATCCTCTCTGAAGCTAAGTACACATTATTCCATTAATACAGTGGTATGTACAATATAATTGTCATCTATCTGTAAAGTTGTTGCGATATCCTTTTCATTGTTTTTACTGCCAGAGGTATTAATAAAGTATATCTTTATATATGATAACGTATCTTGGTATTCTTTACATTGTTATACTTTATTCTCGAATCAAAGAAATCGATTGTTGTAATGTTAGTCTTTTTTATCAAAATTATATGTATTTATTTTAATTATAAATATAAGCATAATTTAGCATACAACACACCACAACTGCAACAATGCATAATTGTTGTATCCATAATCCTCGGTTGTGTCACTATAGGGTTCAGATCTTACCATTGGTCAAATTTTAGTATCTTGACCACTGCTGCACAGGGAATGAAGACTCATGAGATGAATAAATAAGGAAATTGCATAAACAAGTCTTAGTTAAATTAGTTTTCATGTGCACTAATGCAAATCACAAATGTTTCATAAACAAGCAATAAAAATAAAAATAATTATAGAAACAGAATTAATATATGTAATATGTGGGATGACTAGATAAGAAATTAAAGATGTACTGCTTCTCTTCTGACACCCACTCAAATGTCCTAGTGTATATTAAATATAGAAGCAAATGATGAGAGAATTGAGTGTGTGGAAAGAAGCAGCTGTTGTTGACTGAGTGTGAAGGCGGCAGTAGGCAGATCATCTCTTCACAGCCCAGGTGAAATGTAAAAGAATCTTGGCAGAATCAGATGTCAACTTTGCCCGGGGATTTAATTAAGCACAGATGGTGTTTGGTTATAAACTGGCAGTGGTTCAATTCATGTATGCTAGAACAATGTAAAATCCCACATAAGAGGCATGCTTACTATTAGCAGATTAAAAATGTGGGGTATTAGTGTTTAGGTTTCAATTGTTTTAAATTATATTCCATTGTTTTCTAAATAATCATAGTATATAAAATTGTCCAGTAGATTTCACAGAGATGTGTTTATTGTCTTAAATAATAGATAGCCTATAACAAACATGAGTAAAAAATAATTAAATGCTTAAGACATATACACCTCAAGAAAGGTGCTAGGTACATCATTAAACAACTTAATGAACCAAGAATGGAGGCAAGTTTGCTTAATATAACCAATGACAAGTGAATCTGTCATTTGCATATATACACACAACCATGCATGCATGCACATTGTTCTTTAAAACAGTTAAATATGAAAACACATTATACTTCTGTCATGTCTTCTGCAGCTACAAGGAAAATTAGGAAACATTTGCTAGGGTTACGCTTATCAGTACAGCATTAACACATAGAGAAGAGCACAACATGTGTTTACTATATGCAATCTAATTCAACGTATGCAATTTTCAGCTTAATGGTACTCAAGCCCCAATGGTACTCAAACTAAAATTTAAGCACTCACTTAAGCTGATTGCCACTAACTTTGTAAGTTTTTACCTGCACAATACAGGGACAGTATTAAACATCAATCTGCTGCTTGTCATTGCTAACCAGAATCAAACACTGAGAACATACTGCAGATTAATGCCAACTACACCTACATTTATTCAATTCTATATTTCTAGAGTCACCTAACTCTAAATAGCATATTGTGCACTAGCTAATATCTGCAGGAGCGTACAACAAAGACGCCAACTGGCATCTCAAGCAAGGCCCAGGATACCAAGGAAAGTTGATGACTGTCACATTATCCAGAAATATATGTTTTACAATGTAATCATTCTGGATTTCAACCAGCAGTTAAGATAGGATCTGAAGCCTCTGTCTGGAATGCCACATTGTATACTGGGACTAGTAAAGTTGTGATTTGTATTTCAATTCCTTGGTGCATGCTTTTTCCAGGCATTCAGTTGTGATGTTGTAGGCATAAATTAATAGTTTGAGGAACTGATCCTCCCACTAATATAAAACTTAACTTTCATTAATGTAGAAAAATATCTTTAAAGAATAAAAATGTGTATTCAGCTCATAAGCGAAAACAGTCAGGGGGGGTGGAGGCGGGGGTGGGGGGGTGGGGAGAGATTGTAATTAACTATTACAGAGCACCCAAAAAAATCAATACAAATATAATAAAATAAGAATGTGAATCAATTCCACCACCAAAGTAAAAATCTTGTGTATACAAACCCAAAACAATTGGTCAGAATATACACAAATATTTTTGTGGTTTTCCATGTTGCAACTCTCATATGTATTGAAATAGTAACATAGTAACATAGTAATTACGGTTTAAAACAGTGCCCAAAATGCCTCCTCCCTATTTTATGCATATTAAAGTACTTTCAAAGTACTATAAAATGCATATTTTATATTTTACATTAATTAAAAAATGAAGATGTTACACTTAGATTAAATTGCACATTTGCAGCAGTTCAGGACAGCCTAATGTCAATGTGTTGCATTAGAGATCCTAGTATATACAAGAGTTTGTATAAGTTTGTGCCCTTTCAATTCATAATCTCAATCTTCATCTATGTATTACATCCCCTTCATATAATTTCCAGCATGGCTGAGCATGATGGGCAGTGCAGTCTCCCAATAAAACCCAGCTTGGCTGAGCATGATAGGCAGTGCAGTCCCCCCATAAATACCAGCTTGGCTGAGAATGGTATTCAGTGCAGTCCCCCATAAATGCCAGCTTGACTGAGCATGATAGGCAGTGCAGCCCACCAATAACACTTAGATTGTCTGAGCATGATAGGCAGTGCACACTCTCTCTCTCACACATCCACACACCCTCTGTCTCTCTCTCTTTCTCACACACCGCCTCTCTCTCTCTCTCTCACACACACCGTCTGTCTCTCTCTCTTTCTCACACACCGTTTCTCCCTCTCTCACACACACACCATCTCTCTTTCTCACACACTCTCTCTCTCTCTCACACAATGTCTCTCTCTCTCTTTCTCACACACTGTCTCTCTCTCTTTCTCACACACCATCTCTCTCTCTTTTTCACACACCGTCTCTCTCTCTTTCTCACACACCATCTCTCTCTCTCTTTCTCACACACTGTCTCTCTCTCTCTTTCTCACACACCATCTCTCTCTCACACACACTGTCTCTCTCTCTCTCTTTCACACACACCATCTCTTTCTTTTTTTTTTTTTTTTTTTTTGACACTCAGTGCAGTTTGTAGGTTATTGGTTTGTCTCATCATCGTGTCATTATTTTCTCACCCTCTTTCCCTTCTCTTTTTTTTTTTATTCATCTTTATTAATATCACTATATTTAGAACCGAGCTAGGGAGAGGAAATTCACAGAGATATTTACAGAGATATATACAGAGATATATATATATATATATATAGGGGGGAGGTGATATATCTATCATTTAGGGAGAGCCTCCAGTTGTTGGTAATCTGCCTGTTAAAGGCTACAATTATCTTTCTTCCTTTCTTTTTCCTATCTTTTTCCCTTCCTTCCCTTCTCTCCTCCCTCTCCTCTTCCCCCTCTCCTCCCTCCCCTCCCCCCCTCTCCCCCTCTCCCTCCCCCCTCCTCCCTCCCCTTTTCTATTGCAGTATCAAAACTGTATCTTACATGGAGTAGAGAGAGCAAGTGAATAGTGATTTAATAACATCACTCCCTCATTCTTTCTTTCCTTTCTCTTTCTCTTCCTTTCCTCCCTCCATCTTTTTGAGGGAATCTCTAAGTATTCCAGAGTTGCCCTAGTTCAGTTAGGTATTTGCTATTCTTCTTCATAATTCACTTTTCCTCATATATATCACTTAAACATATAACATATATACATGGACATTTTACAATTATGTGGGCTAAACGGACTGTTTGGGCTTTCCCCCAGGGGATCAGGTATTATTTGGAATATCATTAACATTAACGACCTCAAGGACATTCTTCTTTCTCTTCCTCTCTCTTTCTCTTTTCCTAAAATGAATTTCTTTCAAGGATTTCGATCCATTTTTGCCAATAGGGTATCTGCTTTTTTTTTCCCATGGTTTCTAGGGATGTTATAATTTTTTTTTCCATTTGAATTTGATGTAGTACTTGTGCTCTAATTTTTGGCCACTGTGGGATAGTTTTTGTTCTCCAATTCCTTGCAATTTCAAGTTTTGTTGCGGTTAATATATGTAGTATAATGGGTAATGGTTTTTTGTCTTCTGGGAAATTTAAATGTAATATTCCCCGTTCTGGGGTTATTATCCACTCTGGGCCAAACCTATTTGTGATCATATTTGAAATGTATGTCCATAGTGGTCTAAGGGCTGTGCAGTTCCACACACTATCTCTCTCTCTCTTTCTCACACACCGTCTCTCTCTTTCTCACACACTCTCTTTCTCTCTCTCTCCCCACACACCATCTCTCTATCTTTCTCACACACCATCTCTCTCTCTCTCTTTCTCACAGACCGTCTCTCTCTCTCTCTTTCTCACACACTGTCTCTCTCTCTCTCTTTCTCACACACTGTCTCTCTCTCTCTTTCTCCCACACCATCTCTCTCTCCTTCTCACACACTGTCTCTCTCCCACACCATCTCTCTCTCTCTTTCTCCCACACCATCTCTCTCTCTTTCTCACATACCATCTTTCTCTTTCTCTCACACTGTCTCCTTCTCACACACCGTCTCTCTTTCTCACACATGTCTCTCTCACACACACACACCGTCTATCTCGCTCTCTTTCTTGCACACCGTCTCTCTCTCACACACCATCTCTCTCTCTCACACACTGTCTCTCTCTCTCTCTCTCTCTCACACACCGTCTCTCTCTCTCTCTCTCACACACCGTCTCTCTCTCTCTCTCTCTCTCTCTCTCACACACACACCGTCTCTCTCTCTCTCTCTCTCTCACACACACACCGTCTCTCTCTCACTCTCTTTCTCACACACCATCTATCTCTCTCTTTCTCACACACCCTCTCTCTCTCTTTCTTTCTCACACGTGTCTCTCTCTTTCTCACACCATCTCTCTCTCTCTCTCTCTCTCTTTCTCACACACCCTGTCTCTCTCTCTCTCTCTCTCACACACACCCTGTCTCTCTCTCTCTAACACACCCCGTCTCTCTCTTTCTCACACAACGTCTCTCTCTCTTTCTCACACACCGTCTCTCTCTCTCTCTCTTTCTCACACACTATCTCTCTCTCTTTCTCACACACTATCTCTCTCTCTTTCTCACACACCGTCTCTCTCTTTCTCACACACTGTCTCTCTCTCTCTCTCTCTCTTTCTCACACACTGGCACTCTCTCTCTCTTTCTCACACACCATCTCTCTCTCTTTATCGCACACCATCTCTCTCTTACACACCATCTCTCTTTCTCACACACCATCTCTCCCTCTCTCTTTCTCACACACCGTTCTCTCTCTCTTTCTCACACACTATCTTTCTCTTTCTCACACACCATCTCTCTCTCTCACACATCGTCTCTCTCTCTTTCTCACACACCGTCTCTCTCTCTCTCTCTCACACACACACGTCTCTCTCTCTCTCTCTCACACACATACCGTCTCTCTCTCACTCTCTTTCTCACACACCATCTATCTCTCTCTTTCTCACACACCCTCTATCTCTCTCTTTCTCACACACCCTCTATCTCTCTCTTTCTCACACACACTCTCTCTCTCTTTCTTTCTCACACAACGTCTCTCTCTCTTTCTCACACCATCTCTCTCTCTCTCTCTCTCTTTCTCACACACCCTGTCTCTCTCTCTCTCTCACACACACCCTGTCTCTCTCTCTCTAACACACCCCGTCTCTCTCTTTCTCACACACCGTCTCTCTCTCTCTCTCTTTCTCACACACCGTCTCTCTCTCTCTTTCTCACACACCGTCTCTCTCTCTCTTTCTCACACACCGTCTCTCTCTCTCTCTTTCTCACACACCGTCTCTCTCTCTCTCTCTTTCTCACACACTATCTCTCTCTCTCTCTCTTTCTCACACACTATCTCTCTCTTTCTCACACACCGTCTCTCTCTCTTTCTCACACACCATCTCTCTCTCTTTCTCACACACCATCTCTCTCTTTCTCACACACGTCTCTCTCTCTCTCTTTCTCACACACTCTCTTTCTCTCACACACACACCATCTCTCTCTCTTTCTCACACACCGTCTCTCTATCTCACACACCGTCTCTCTTTCTCTCTTTCTCACACACCGTCTCTCTCTCACACACCACCTCTCTCTCTCTCTCTCTCTTTCTCACACACCATCTCTCTCTCTCTTTCTCACACACCGTCTCTCTCTTTCTCACACACTGTCTCTCTCTATATATATATAAAACACACTCTGTCTCTCTCTCTAACATACTTTGTCTCTCTCTTTCTCACACACACCATTTCTCTCACTCTCTTTCTCACACACCATCTCTCTCTCTCTCTCTTTCCCACAAACTATCTTTCTCTCTTTTTCACACACCGTCTCTCTCTCACACACTGACTCTCGCTCTCTCTCTTTCTCACACACCATCTCTCTCTCTTTCTCACACACTGTCTCTCTCTCTTTCTTACACACTCTCTCTCTCACACACACACCATCTCTCTCTTTCTCACACACCGTCTCTCTCTCTCTCTCTCTCTCTCTCTCTCTCAGACACCGTCTCTCTCTCTCTCTCACACACCATCTCTCTCTCTCTCTCACACACCATCTCTCTCTTACTCACACACCGTCTCTCTCTCTCTCTCTTTCTCACACACCATCACTCTCTCTCTCTTTCTCACACACTGTCTCTCTCTCTCTCTCTTTCTCACACACCATCTCTCTTTCTCACACACTGTCTCTCTCTCTCTCTCTTTCTCACACACCATCTCTCACACACTATCTCTCTCTCTCTCTTTCTCACACACCATCTCTCTCTCACACACACTGTCTCTCTCTCTCTTTCACACACACCATCTCTCTCACACACTATCTCTCTCTCTCACACACATACTGTCTCTCTCTCTCTTTCTCACACACTGTCTCTCTCTCTCTCTTTCTCACACACCATCTCTCTATCTTTCTCACACACCATCTCTCTCTCTCTTTCTCACACACTGTCTCTCTTTCTCACACACTGTCTCTCTCTCTCTCTCTTTCTCACACACCATCTCTCACACACTATCTCTCTCTCTCTTTCTCACACACCATCTCTCTCTCACACACACTGTCTCTCTCTCTCTTTCACACACACCATCTCTCTCACACACTATCTCTCTCTCTCACACACATACTGTCTCTCTCTCTCTTTCTCACACACTGTCTCTCTCTCTCTCTCCCACACCATCTCTCTCTCTTTCTCCCACACCGTCTCTCTCTCTCTCTTTCTCACACACTGTCTCTCTCTCTCTCTCTTTCTCACACACTGTCTCTCTCTCTCTTTCTCCCACACCATCTCGCTCTCTTTCTTGCACACCGTCTCTCTCTCACACACCATCTCTCTCTCTCACACACTGTCTCTCTCTCTCTCTCTCTCTCTCTCTCTCTCACACACCGTCTCTCTCTCTCACACACACACACCATCTCTCTCTCTCTTTCTCACACACCCTCTCTCTCTCTTTCTTTCTCACACAACGTCTCTCTCTCTTTCTCACACCATCTCTCTCTCTCTCTCTCTCTGTCTTACACCCTGTCTCTCTCTCTCTCTCACACACACCCTGTCTCTCTCTCTCTAACACACCCCGTCTCTCTCTTTCTCACACAACGTCTCTCTCTTTCTCACACACTGTCTCTCTCTTTCTCACACACTATCTCTCTCTCTTTCTCACACACTGGCACTCTCTCTCTCTTTCTCACACACCATCTCTCTCTCTTTATCGCACACCATCTCTCTCTTACACACCATCTCTCTTTCTCACACACCATCTCTCCCTCTCTCTTTCTCACACACCGTTCTCTCTCTCTTTCTCACACACTATCTCTCTCTCTTTCTCACACACTGGCACTCTCTCTCTCTTTCTCACACACCATCTCTCTCTCTTTATCGCACACCATCTCTCTCTTACACACCATCTCTCTTTCTCACACACCATCTCTCCCTCTCTCTTTCTCACACACCGTCTCTCTCTCTCACACATCGTCTCTCTCTCTCTTTCTCACACACGTCTCTCTCACACACACACCATCTCTCTCTCTTTCTCACACACCGTCTCTCTCTCTCACACACCGTCTCTCTTTCTCTCTTTCTCACACACCGTCTCTCTCTCACACACCACCTCTCTCTCTCTCTTTCTCACACACCATCTCTCTTTCTCACACACCGTCTCTCTCTTTCTCACACACTGTCTCTCTCTCTATATATATATATAACACACTCTGTCTCTCTCTCTAACATACTTTGTCTCTCTTTCTCACACACACCATTTCTCTCTCTCACACACCATCTTTCTCTCTCTCTCTTTCTCACAAACTATCTCTCTCTCTTTCTCACACACCGTCTCTCTCTCACACACTGACTCTCGCTCTCTCTCTTTCTCGCACACCATCTCTCTCTCTTTCTCACACACCGTCTCTCTCTCTCTTTCTCACACACCATCTCTCTCTCTCTCACACACCATCTCTCTCTTTCTCACACACCATCTCTCTCTTTCTCACACACCATCTCTCTCTTTCTCACACACCGTCTCTCTCTCTCTCTCTCTGACACCATCTCTCTCTCTCTTTCTCACACACCGTCTCTCTCTCACATACCCTGTCTCTCTCTCTCTCACACACCATCTCTCTCTTTCTCACACACCGTCTCTCTCTCACATACCCTGTCTCTTTCTCTCTCACACACCCTGTCTGTCTCTCTAACACACTCTCTCTCTCTCTTTCTCACACACTGGCTCTCTCTCTCTCTTTCTCACACACCATCTCTCTCTCACACACACCATCTCTCTCTCTTTCTCACACACCATCTCTCCCTCTCTCTTTCTCACACACCGTCTCTCTCTCTTTCTCACACACTATCTTTCTCTTTCACACACACCGTCTCTCTCTCTCACACATCGTCTCTCTCTCTCTTTCTCACACACCGTCTCTCTCTCTCTCTTTCTCACACACGCCTCTCTCTCTCTCTCTTTCTCACACACTCTCTTTCTCTCACACACACACCATCTCTCTCTCTCTTTCTCACACACCGTCTCTCTCTCTCACACACTGTCTCTCTTTCTCACACACCGTCTCTCTCTCACACACCACATCTCTCTCTCTCTCTTTCTCACACACCATCTCTCTCTCTCTCTTTCCCACACACCGTCTCTCTCTTTCTCACACACCGTCTCTCTCTTTCTCACACACCGTCTCTCACTCTATACATATATATATATATATATATATATATATAACACACTCTGTCTCTCTCTCTAACATACTCTGTCTCTCTCTTTTTCACACACACCATTTCTCTCTCTCTCTTTCTCACACACCATCTCTCTCTCTTTCTCACAAACTCTCTCTCTCTTTCTCACACACTGTCTCTCTCTCACACACTGACTCTCTCTCTCTCTCTTTCTCACACACCATCTCTCTCTCTTTCTCACACATTGTCTCTCTCTCTTTCTCACACACTCTCTCTCTCACACACACACACCATCTCTTTCTTTCTCACACATCGTCTCTATCTCTCTCTCTCCCTCTCAGACATCGTCTCTCTCTCTCTCACACACCGTCTCTCTCTCTCTCTCTCTCACACACCATCTCTCTCTTTCTCACACACCGTCTCTCTCTCTTTCTCACACACCGTCTCTCTCTCTCTCTCTCTCTCTCAGACACCGTCTCTCTCTCTTTCTCACACACCGTCTCTCTCTCTCTCTCACACACCATCTCTCTCTTTCTCTCTTTCTCACACACCGTTTCTCTCACACACCCTGTCTCTCTCTCTCTCTAACAAACTTTGTCTCTCTCTATCTCACACACTGTCTCTCTCACTCACACACCTTCTCTCTCTCTCTCTTTCTCACACACCCTCTCTCTCTCTCTCTCTTTCTCACACACTGGCTCTCTCTCTCTTTCTTTCTCACACACCATCTCTCTCTCTTTCTCACACACCATCTCTCTCTCACACACCATCTCTCTCACACACCATCTCTCTCACACACCATCTCTCTCTCACACACCATCTCTTTTTCTTTCTCACACACCATCTCTCCCTCTCTCTTTCTCACACACCGTCTCTCTCTCTCTCACACACCGTCTCTCTCTCTCTCTCACACACCGTCTCTCTCTCTCACACACCGTCTCTCTCTCTCTCTCTTTCTCACACACCATCTCTCTCTCTCTTTCTCACACACCGTCTCTCTCTTTCTCACACACGTCTCTCTCTCTCTCTCTCTTTCTCAAACACTCTCTCTCACACACACACCATCTCTCTCTCTCTCTTTCTCACACACCATCTCTCTCACACACCGTCTCTCTTTCTCTCTTTCTCACACACCGTCTCTCTCTCACACACCACCTCTCTCTCTCTCTCTCTCTTTCTCACACACCATCTCTCTCTCTCTTTCTCACACACTCTCTCTCTCTCTTTCTCACACACCATCTCTCTCTCTCTTTCTCACACACTCTCTCTCTCTCTTTCTCACACACTCTCTCTCTCTCTTTCTCACACACTCTCTTTCTCTCACACACACACCATCTCTCTTTCTCACACACCATCTCTTTCTCACACACCATCTCTCTCTCTCTTTCTCACACACCATCTCTCTTTCTCACACACCGTCTCTCTCTCTCACACACCGTCTCTCTCTTTCTCACACACTGTCTCTCTCTCTATATATATATAACACACTCTGTCTCTCTCTCTCTAACATACTTTGTCTCTCTCTTTCTCACACACACCATTTCTCTCTCTCTCTTTCTCACACACCATCTCTCTCTCTCTCTCTTTCTCACAAACTATCTCTCTCTCTTTCTCACACACCGTCTCTCTCTCACACACTGACTCTCGCTCTCTCTCTTTCTCACACACCATCTCTCTCTCTTTCTCACACACTGTCTCTCTCTCTTTCTTACACACTCTCTCTCTCACACACACACACCATCTCTCTCTTTCTCACACACCGTCTCTCTCTCTCTCTCTCAGACACCGTCTCTCTCTCTCTTTCTCACACACCATCTCTCTCTCTCACACACCATCTCTCTCTTTCTCACACACCATCTCTCTCTCTCTTTCTCACACACCGTCTCTCTCTCTCTCTCTCACACACCATCTCTCTCTTTCTCTCTTTCTCACACACCGTCTCTCTCTCACATACCCTGTCTCTCTCTCTCTCACACACCATCTCTCTCTTTCTCTCTTTCTCACACACCGTCTCTCTCTCACATACCCTGTCTCTTTCTCTCTCACACACCCTGTCTCTCTCTCTCTTTCTCACACACTGTCTCTCTCTCTCTCTTTCTCACACACCATCTCTCTCTCACACACCATCTCTCTCTCTTTCTCACACACCATCTCTCTCTCTTTATCGCACACCATCTCTCTCTTACACATCATCTCTCTTTCTCACACACCATCTCTCCCTCTCTCTTTCTCACACACCGTTCTCTCTCTCTTTCTCACACACTATCTTTCTCTTTCTCACACACCGTCTCTCTCTCTCACACATCGTCTCTCTCTCTCTTTCTCACACACGTCTCTCTCTCTCTCTTTCTCACACACTCTCTTTCTCTCACACACACACCATCTCTCTCTTTCTCACACATAGTCTCTCTCTCTCACACACCGTCTCTCTTTCTCTCTTTCTCACACACCGTCTCTCTCTCACACACCACCTCTCTCTCTCTCTTTCTCACACACCATCTCTCTTTCTCACACACCGTCTCTCTCTTTCTCACACACTGACTCTCGCTCTCTCTCTTTCTCACACACCATCTCTCTCTCTTTCTCACACACCGTCTCTCTCTCTTTCTCACACACCGTCTCTCTCTCTCTTTCTCACACACCATCTCTCTCTCTCTTTCTCACACACCATCTCTCTCTTTCTCACACACCATCTCTCTCTTTCTCACACACCATCTCTCTCTTTCTCACACACCGTCTCTCTCTCTCTCTCTCTGACACCATCTCTCTCTCTCTTTCTCACACACCGTCTCTCTCTCACATACCCTGTCTCTCTCTCTCTCACACACCATCTCTCTCTTTCTCTCTTTCTCACACACCGTCTCTCTCTCACATACCCTGTCTCTTTCTCTCTCACACACCCTGTCTCTCTCTCTAACACACTCTCTCTCTCTCTTTCTCACACACTGGCTCTCTCTCTCTTTCTCACACACCATCTCTCTCTCACACACCATCTCTCTCTCTTTCTCACACACCATCTCTCCCTCTTTCTCACACACTGGCTCTCTCTCTCTTTCTCACACACCATCTCTCTCTCACACACCATCTCTCTCTCTTTCTCACACACCATCTCTCCCTCTCTCTTTCTCACACACCGTCTCTCTCTCTCTCTCTTTCTCACACACTGTCTCTCTCTCTTTCTCACACACTATCTTTCTCTTTCACACACACCGTCTCTCTCTCTCACACATCGTCTCTCTCTCTCTTTCTCACACACCGTCTCTCTCTCTCTCTTTCTCACACACCATCTCTCTCTCTCTTTCTCACACACGCCTCTCTCTCTCTTTCTCACACACTCTCTTTCTCTCACACACACACCATCTCTCTCTCTCTCTTTCTCACACACCGTCTCTCTCTCTCACACACTGTCTCTCTTTCTCACACACCGTCTCTCTCTCACACACCACATCTCTCTCACACACCACATCTCTCTCTCTCTCTTTCTCACACACCATCTCTCTCTCTCTCTTTCCCACACACCATCTCTCTCTCTCTCTTTCCCACACACCGTCTCTCTCTTTCTCACACACCGTCTCTCACTCTATATATATATATATATATAACACACTCTGTCTCTCTCTCTAACATACTCTGTCTCTCTCTCTAACATACTCTGTCTCTCTCTTTTTCACACACACCATTTCTCTCTCTCTCTTTCTCACACACCATCTGTCTCTCTCTCTCTCTTTCTCACAAACTCTCTCTCTCTTTCTCACACACTGTCTCTCTCTCTCTTTCTCACACACCATCTCTCTCTCTTTCTCACACATTGTCTCTCTCTCTTTCTTACACACTCTCTCTCTCACACACACACACACCATCTCTCTCTTTCTCACACACCGTCTCTCTCTCTCTCTCTCTCTCTCTCTCTGACACCGTCTCTCTCTCACACACCATCTCTCTCTCTCTCACACACCATCTCTCTCTTACTCACACACCGTCTCTCTCTCTTTCTCACACACCATCTCTCTCTCTCTTTCTCACACACCATCTCTCTCTCTTTCTCACACACCATCTCTCTCTCTTTCTCACACACCATCTCTCTCTCTTTCTCACACACCGTCTCTCTCTCTCTCTCTCTCTCTCTCTCTCTCTCACACACACCATCTCTCTCTTTCTTTCTTTCTCACACACCGTCTCTCTCTCACATACCCTGTCTCTTTCTCTCTCACACACCCTGTCTCTCTCTCTAACACACTCTCTCTCTCTCCTTCTCACACACTGGCTCTCTCTCTCTCTTTCTCACACACCATCTCTCTCTCACACACCATCTCTCTCTTTTTCTCACACACCATCTCTCTCTCTCTTTCTCACACACCATCTCTCTTTCTCACACACCGTCTCTCTCTCTCACACACCGTCTCTCTCTTTCTCACACACTGTCTCTCTCTATATATATATAAAACACACTCTGTCTCTCTCTCTAACATACTTTGTCTCTCTCTTTCTCACACACACCATTTCTCTCACTCTCTTTCTCACACACCATCTCTCTCTCTCTCTCTTTCCCACAAACTATCTTTCTCTCTTTTTCACACACCGTCTCTCTCTCACACACTGACTCTCGCTCTCTCTCTTTCTCACACACCATCTCTCTCTCTTTCTCACACACTGTCTCTCTCTCTTTCTTACACACTCTCTCTCTCACACACACACCATCTCTCTCTTTCTCACACACCGTCTCTCTCTCTCTCTCTCTCTCTCTCTCTCTCAGACACCGTCTCTCTCTCTCTCTCACACACCATCTCTCTCTCTCTCTCACACACCATCTCTCTCTTACTCACACACCGTCTCTCTCTCTCTCTCTTTCTCACACACCATCACTCTCTCTCTCTTTCTCACACACTGTCTCTCTCTCTCTCTCTTTCTCACACACCATCTCTCTTTCTCACACACTGTCTCTCTCTCTCTCTCTTTCTCACACACCATCTCTCACACACTATCTCTCTCTCTCTCTTTCTCACACACCATCTCTCTCTCACACACACTGTCTCTCTCTCTCTTTCACACACACCATCTCTCTCACACACTATCTCTCTCTCTCACACACATACTGTCTCTCTCTCTCTTTCTCACACACTGTCTCTCTCTCTCTCTTTCTCACACACCATCTCTCTATCTTTCTCACACACCATCTCTCTCTCTCTTTCTCACACACTGTCTCTCTTTCTCACACACTGTCTCTCTCTCTCTCTCTTTCTCACACACCATCTCTCACACACTATCTCTCTCTCTCTTTCTCACACACCATCTCTCTCTCACACACACTGTCTCTCTCTCTCTTTCACACACACCATCTCTCTCACACACTATCTCTCTCTCTCACACACATACTGTCTCTCTCTCTCTTTCTCACACACTGTCTCTCTCTCTCTCTCCCACACCATCTCTCTCTCTTTCTCCCACACCGTCTCTCTCTCTCTCTTTCTCACACACTGTCTCTCTCTCTCTCTCTTTCTCACACACTGTCTCTCTCTCTCTTTCTCCCACACCATCTCGCTCTCTTTCTTGCACACCGTCTCTCTCTCACACACCATCTCTCTCTCTCACACACTGTCTCTCTCTCTCTCTCTCTCTCTCTCTCTCTCACACACCGTCTCTCTCTCTCTCACACACACACCATCTCTCTCTCTCTTTCTCACACACCCTCTCTCTCTCTTTCTTTCTCACACAACGTCTCTCTCTCTTTCTCACACCATCTCTCTCTCTCTCTCTCTCTGTCTTACACCCTGTCTCTCTCTCTCTCTCACACACACCCTGTCTCTCTCTCTCTAACACACCCCGTCTCTCTCTTTCTCACACAACGTCTCTCTCTTTCTCACACACTGTCTCTCTCTTTCTCACACACTATCTCTCTCTCTTTCTCACACACTGGCACTCTCTCTCTCTTTCTCACACACCATCTCTCTCTCTTTATCGCACACCATCTCTCTCTTACACACCATCTCTCTTTCTCACACACCATCTCTCCCTCTCTCTTTCTCACACACCGTTCTCTCTCTCTTTCTCACACACTATCTCTCTCTCTTTCTCACACACTGGCACTCTCTCTCTCTTTCTCACACACCATCTCTCTCTCTTTATCGCACACCATCTCTCTCTTACACACCATCTCTCTTTCTCACACACCATCTCTCCCTCTCTCTTTCTCACACACCGTCTCTCTCTCTCACACATCGTCTCTCTCTCTCTTTCTCACACACGTCTCTCTCACACACACACCATCTCTCTCTCTTTCTCACACACCGTCTCTCTCTCTCACACACCGTCTCTCTTTCTCTCTTTCTCACACACCGTCTCTCTCTCACACACCACCTCTCTCTCTCTCTTTCTCACACACCATCTCTCTTTCTCACACACCGTCTCTCTCTTTCTCACACACTGTCTCTCTCTCTATATATATATATATAACACACTCTGTCTCTCTCTCTAACATACTTTGTCTCTCTTTCTCACACACACCATTTCTCTCTCTCACACACCATCTTTCTCTCTCTCTCTTTCTCACAAACTATCTCTCTCTCTTTCTCACACACCGTCTCTCTCTCACACACTGACTCTCGCTCTCTCTCTTTCTCGCACACCATCTCTCTCTCTTTCTCACACACCGTCTCTCTCTCTCTTTCTCACACACCATCTCTCTCTCTCTCACACACCATCTCTCTCTTTCTCACACACCATCTCTCTCTTTCTCACACACCATCTCTCTCTTTCTCACACACCGTCTCTCTCTCTCTCTCTCTGACACCATCTCTCTCTCTCTTTCTCACACACCGTCTCTCTCTCACATACCCTGTCTCTCTCTCTCTCACACACCATCTCTCTCTTTCTCACACACCGTCTCTCTCTCACATACCCTGTCTCTTTCTCTCTCACACACCCTGTCTGTCTCTCTAACACACTCTCTCTCTCTCTTTCTCACACACTGGCTCTCTCTCTCTCTTTCTCACACACCATCTCTCTCTCACACACACCATCTCTCTCTCTTTCTCACACACCATCTCTCCCTCTCTCTTTCTCACACACCGTCTCTCTCTCTTTCTCACACACTATCTTTCTCTTTCACACACACCGTCTCTCTCTCTCACACATCGTCTCTCTCTCTCTTTCTCACACACCGTCTCTCTCTCTCTCTTTCTCACACACGCCTCTCTCTCTCTCTCTTTCTCACACACTCTCTTTCTCTCACACACACACCATCTCTCTCTCTCTTTCTCACACACCGTCTCTCTCTCTCACACACTGTCTCTCTTTCTCACACACCGTCTCTCTCTCACACACCACATCTCTCTCTCTCTCTTTCTCACACACCATCTCTCTCTCTCTCTTTCCCACACACCGTCTCTCTCTTTCTCACACACCGTCTCTCTCTTTCTCACACACCGTCTCTCACTCTATACATATATATATATATATATATATATATATATATAACACACTCTGTCTCTCTCTCTAACATACTCTGTCTCTCTCTTTTTCACACACACCATTTCTCTCTCTCTCTTTCTCACACACCATCTCTCTCTCTTTCTCACAAACTCTCTCTCTCTTTCTCACACACTGTCTCTCTCTCACACACTGACTCTCTCTCTCTCTCTTTCTCACACACCATCTCTCTCTCTTTCTCACACATTGTCTCTCTCTCTTTCTCACACACTCTCTCTCTCACACACACACACCATCTCTTTCTTTCTCACACATCGTCTCTATCTCTCTCTCTCCCTCTCAGACATCGTCTCTCTCTCTCTCACACACCGTCTCTCTCTCTCTCTCTCTCACACACCATCTCTCTCTTTCTCACACACCGTCTCTCTCTCTTTCTCACACACCGTCTCTCTCTCTCTCTCTCTCTCTCAGACACCGTCTCTCTCTCTTTCTCACACACCGTCTCTCTCTCTCTCTCACACACCATCTCTCTCTTTCTCTCTTTCTCACACACCGTTTCTCTCACACACCCTGTCTCTCTCTCTCTCTCTAACAAACTTTGTCTCTCTCTATCTCACACACTGTCTCTCTCACTCACACACCTTCTCTCTCTCTCTCTTTCTCACACACCCTCTCTCTCTCTCTCTCTTTCTCACACACTGGCTCTCTCTCTCTTTCTTTCTCACACACCATCTCTCTCTCTTTCTCACACACCATCTCTCTCTCACACACCATCTCTCTCACACACCATCTCTCTCACACACCATCTCTCTCTCACACACCATCTCTTTTTCTTTCTCACACACCATCTCTCCCTCTCTCTTTCTCACACACCGTCTCTCTCTCTCTCACACACCGTCTCTCTCTCTCTCTCACACACCGTCTCTCTCTCTCACACACCGTCTCTCTCTCTCTCTCTTTCTCACACACCATCTCTCTCTCTCTTTCTCACACACCGTCTCTCTCTTTCTCACACACGTCTCTCTCTCTCTCTCTCTTTCTCAAACACTCTCTCTCACACACACACCATCTCTCTCTCTCTCTTTCTCACACACCATCTCTCTCACACACCGTCTCTCTTTCTCTCTTTCTCACACACCGTCTCTCTCTCACACACCACCTCTCTCTCTCTCTCTCTCTTTCTCACACACCATCTCTCTCTCTCTTTCTCACACACTCTCTCTCTCTCTTTCTCACACACCATCTCTCTCTCTCTTTCTCACACACTCTCTCTCTCTCTTTCTCACACACTCTCTCTCTCTCTTTCTCACACACTCTCTTTCTCTCACACACACACCATCTCTCTTTCTCACACACCATCTCTTTCTCACACACCATCTCTCTCTCTCTTTCTCACACACCATCTCTCTTTCTCACACACCGTCTCTCTCTCTCACACACCGTCTCTCTCTTTCTCACACACTGTCTCTCTCTCTATATATATATAACACACTCTGTCTCTCTCTCTCTAACATACTTTGTCTCTCTCTTTCTCACACACACCATTTCTCTCTCTCTCTTTCTCACACACCATCTCTCTCTCTCTCTCTTTCTCACAAACTATCTCTCTCTCTTTCTCACACACCGTCTCTCTCTCACACACTGACTCTCGCTCTCTCTCTTTCTCACACACCATCTCTCTCTCTTTCTCACACACTGTCTCTCTCTCTTTCTTACACACTCTCTCTCTCACACACACACACCATCTCTCTCTTTCTCACACACCGTCTCTCTCTCTCTCTCTCAGACACCGTCTCTCTCTCTCTTTCTCACACACCATCTCTCTCTCTCACACACCATCTCTCTCTTTCTCACACACCATCTCTCTCTCTCTTTCTCACACACCGTCTCTCTCTCTCTCTCTCACACACCATCTCTCTCTTTCTCTCTTTCTCACACACCGTCTCTCTCTCACATACCCTGTCTCTCTCTCTCTCACACACCATCTCTCTCTTTCTCTCTTTCTCACACACCGTCTCTCTCTCACATACCCTGTCTCTTTCTCTCTCACACACCCTGTCTCTCTCTCTCTTTCTCACACACTGTCTCTCTCTCTCTCTTTCTCACACACCATCTCTCTCTCACACACCATCTCTCTCTCTTTCTCACACACCATCTCTCTCTCTTTATCGCACACCATCTCTCTCTTACACATCATCTCTCTTTCTCACACACCATCTCTCCCTCTCTCTTTCTCACACACCGTTCTCTCTCTCTTTCTCACACACTATCTTTCTCTTTCTCACACACCGTCTCTCTCTCTCACACATCGTCTCTCTCTCTCTTTCTCACACACGTCTCTCTCTCTCTCTTTCTCACACACTCTCTTTCTCTCACACACACACCATCTCTCTCTTTCTCACACATAGTCTCTCTCTCTCACACACCGTCTCTCTTTCTCTCTTTCTCACACACCGTCTCTCTCTCACACACCACCTCTCTCTCTCTCTTTCTCACACACCATCTCTCTTTCTCACACACCGTCTCTCTCTTTCTCACACACTGACTCTCGCTCTCTCTCTTTCTCACACACCATCTCTCTCTCTTTCTCACACACCGTCTCTCTCTCTTTCTCACACACCGTCTCTCTCTCTCTTTCTCACACACCATCTCTCTCTCTCTTTCTCACACACCATCTCTCTCTTTCTCACACACCATCTCTCTCTTTCTCACACACCATCTCTCTCTTTCTCACACACCGTCTCTCTCTCTCTCTCTCTGACACCATCTCTCTCTCTCTTTCTCACACACCGTCTCTCTCTCACATACCCTGTCTCTCTCTCTCTCACACACCATCTCTCTCTTTCTCTCTTTCTCACACACCGTCTCTCTCTCACATACCCTGTCTCTTTCTCTCTCACACACCCTGTCTCTCTCTCTAACACACTCTCTCTCTCTCTTTCTCACACACTGGCTCTCTCTCTCTTTCTCACACACCATCTCTCTCTCACACACCATCTCTCTCTCTTTCTCACACACCATCTCTCCCTCTTTCTCACACACTGGCTCTCTCTCTCTTTCTCACACACCATCTCTCTCTCACACACCATCTCTCTCTCTTTCTCACACACCATCTCTCCCTCTCTCTTTCTCACACACCGTCTCTCTCTCTCTCTCTCTTTCTCACACACTGTCTCTCTCTCTTTCTCACACACTATCTTTCTCTTTCACACACACCGTCTCTCTCTCTCACACATCGTCTCTCTCTCTCTTTCTCACACACCGTCTCTCTCTCTCTCTTTCTCACACACCATCTCTCTCTCTCTTTCTCACACACGCCTCTCTCTCTCTTTCTCACACACTCTCTTTCTCTCACACACACACCATCTCTCTCTCTCTCTTTCTCACACACCGTCTCTCTCTCTCACACACTGTCTCTCTTTCTCACACACCGTCTCTCTCTCACACACCACATCTCTCTCACACACCACATCTCTCTCTCTCTCTTTCTCACACACCATCTCTCTCTCTCTCTTTCCCACACACCATCTCTCTCTCTCTCTTTCCCACACACCGTATCTCTCTTTCTCACACACCGTCTTGTCACTCTATATATATATATATATATAACACACTCTGTCTCTCTCTCTAACATACTCTGTCTCTCTCTCTAACATACTCTGTCTCTCTCTTTTTCACACACACCATTTCTCTCTCTCTCTTTCTCACACACCATCTGTCTCTCTCTCTCTCTTTCTCACAAACTCTCTCTCTCTTTCTCACACACTGTCTCTCTCTCTCTTTCTCACACACCATCTCTCTCTCTTTCTCACACATTGTCTCTCTCTCTTTCTTACACACTCTCTCTCTCACACACACACACACCATCTCTCTCTTTCTCACACACCGTCTCTCTCTCTCTCTCTCTCTCTCTCTCTGACACCGTCTCTCTCTCACACACCATCTCTCTCTCTCTCACACACCATCTCTCTCTTACTCACACACCGTCTCTCTCTCTTTCTCACACACCATCTCTCTCTCTCTTTCTCACACACCATCTCTCTCTCTTTCTCACACACCATCTCTCTCTCTTTCTCACACACCATCTCTCTCTCTTTCTCACACACCGTCTCTCTCTCTCTCTCTCTCTCTCTCTCTCACACACACCATCTCTCTCTTTCTTTCTTTCTCACACACCGTCTCTCTCTCACATACCCTGTCTCTTTCTCTCTCACACACCCTGTCTCTCTCTCTAACACACTCTCTCTCTCTCCTTCTCACACACTGGCTCTCTCTCTCTCTTTCTCACACACCATCTCTCTCTCACACACCATCTCTCTCTTTTTCTCACACACCGTCTCTCTCTCTCTTTCTCACACACTATCTTTCTCTTTCAGACACACCGTCTCTCTCTCTCACACATCGTCTCTCTCTCTCTTTCTCACACACCGTCTGTCTCTCTCTCTTTCTCACACACCGTTTCTCCCTCTCTCACACACACACACACCATCTCTCTTTCTCACACACTCTCTCTCTTTCTCACACAATGTCTCTCTCTCTCTTTCTCACACACTGTCTCTCTCTCTTTCTCACACACTATCTTTCTCTTTCACACACACCGTCTCTCTCTCTCACACATCGTCTCTCTCTCTCTTTCTCACACACCGTCTCTCTCTCTCACTTTCTCACACACCATCTCTCTCTCTCTTTCTCACACACGCCTCTCTCTCTCTCTCTTTCTCACACACTCTCTTTCTCTCACACACACACCATCTCTCTCTCTCTCTTTCTCACACACCGTCTCTCTCTCTCACACACTGTCTCTCTTTCTCACACACCGTCTCTCTCTCACACACCACATCTCTCTCACACACCACATCTCTCTCTCTCTCTTTCTCACACACCATCTCTCTCTCTCTCTTTCCCACACACCGTCTCTCTCTTTCTCACACACCGTCTCTCACTCTCTATATATATATATATATATATATATATATAAAACACACTCTGTCTCTCTCTCTAACATACTCTGTCTCTCTCTTTTTCACACACACCATTTCTCTCTCTCTCTTTCTCACACACCATCTCTCTCTCTCTCTCTCTTTCTCACAAACTCTCTCTCTCTTTCTCACACACTGTCTCTCTCTCTCTTTCTCACACACCATCTCTCTCTCTTTCTCACACATTGTCTCTCTCTCTTTCTTACACACTCTCTCTCTCACACACACACACACCATCTCTCTCTTTCTCACACACCGTCTCTCTCTCTCTCTCTCTCTCTGACACCGTCTCTCTCTCACACACCATCTCTCTCTCTCTCACACACCATCTATCTCTTACTCACACACCGTCTCTCTCTCTCTCTCTTTCTCACACACCATCTCTCTCTCTCTTTCTCACACACCATCTCTCTCTCTTTCTCACACACCATCTCTCTCTCTTTCTCACACACCATCTCTCTCTCTTTCTCACACACCATCTCTCTCTCTTTCTCACACACCGTCTCTCTCTCTCTCTCTCTGACACCGTCTCTCTCTCTCTTTCTCACACACCGTCTCTCTCTCTCTCTCTCTCTCTCTCTCTCACACACCATCTCTCTCTTTCTTTCTTTCTCACACACCGTCTCTCTCTCACATACCCTGTCTCTTTCTCTCTCACACACCCTGTCTCTCTCTCTAACACACTCTCTCTCTCTCCTTCTCACACACTGGCTCTCTCTCTTTCTCACACACCATCTCTCTCTCACACACCATCTCTCTCTTTTTCTCACACACCGTCTCTCTCTCTCTTTCTCACACACTATCTTTCTCTTTCAGACACACCGTCTCTCTCTCTCACACATCGTCTCTCTCTCTCTTTCTCACACA
This sequence comes from Pelodytes ibericus, assembly GCA_036172795.1. Lineage (NCBI taxonomy): Eukaryota > Metazoa > Chordata > Amphibia > Anura > Pelodytidae > Pelodytes > Pelodytes ibericus. The sequence goes on along the minus strand of CM069866.1, from coordinate 38,198,543 downwards.
CCGTCTGTCTCTCTCTCTCTTTCTCACACACCGTTTCTCCCTCTCTCACACACACACACCATCTCTCTTTCTCACACACTCTCTCTCTTTCTCACACAATGTCTCTCTCTCTCTTTCTCACACACTGTCTCTCTCTCTTTCTCACACACTGTCTCTCTCTCTTTCTCACACACCATCTCTCTCTCTTTTTCACACACCGTCTCTCTCTCTTTTTCACACACCGTCTCTCTCTCTTTCTCACACACCATCTCTCTCTCACACACACTGTCTCTCTCTCTCTTTCTCACACACCATCTCTCTCACACACTATCTCTCTCTCTCACACACATACTGTCTCTCTCTCTCTTTCTCACACACTGTCTCTCTCTCTCTCTTTCTCACACACCGTCTCTCTCTCTCTCTCTCTCTCTCTCAGACACCGTCTCTCTCTCTCTTTCTCACACACCGTCTCTCTCTCTCTCTCTCTCTCTCACACACCATCTCTCTCTTTCTCTCTCACACACCCTGTCTCTCTCTCTAACACACTGGCTCTCTCTCTCTCTTTCTCACACACCATCTCTCTCTCACACACCATCTCTCTCTCTTTCTCACACACCGTCTCTCTCTCTCTTTCTCACACACTATCTTTCTCTTTCAGACACACCGTGTCTCTCTCTCACACATCGTCTCTCTCTCTCTTTCTCACACACCGTCTGTCACTCTCTCTTTCTCACACACCGTTTCTCCCTCTCTCACACACACACACCATCTCTCTCTCTTTTTCACACACCGTCTCTCTCTCTTTTTCACACACCGTCTCTCTCTCTTTCTCACACACCATCACTCTCTCTCTCTTTCTTACACACTGTCTCTCTCTCTCTCTCTTTCTCACACACCATCTCTCTTTCTCTCACACTGTCTCTCTCTCTCTCTCTTTCTCACACACCATCTCTCTTTCTCTCACACTGTCTCTCTCTCTCTCTCTTTCTCACACACCATCTCTCTTTCTCTCACACTGTCTCTCTCTCTCTCTCTTTCTCACACACCATCTCTCACACACTATCTCTCTCTCTCTTTCTCACACACCATCTCTCTCTCACACACACTGTCTCTCTCTCTCTTTCACACACACCATCTCTCTCACACACTATCTCTCTCTCTCACACATATACTGTCTCTCTCTCTCTTTCTCACACACTGTCTCTCTCTCTCTCTTTCTCACACACCATCTCTCTATCTTTCTCACACACCATCTCTCTCTCTCTTTCTCACACACTGTCTCTCTTTCTCACACACTGTCTCTCTCTCTCTCTCTTTCTCACACACCATCTCTCACACACTATCTCTCTCTCTCTTTCTCACACACCATCTCTCTCTCACACACACTGTCTCTCTCTCTCTTTCACACACACCATCTCTCTCACACACTATCTCTCTCTCTCACACACATACTGTCTCTCTCTCTCTTTCTCACACACTGTCTCTCTCTCTCTCTTTCTCACACACCATCTCTCTATCTTTCTCACACACTGTCTCTCTCTCACACACTGTCTCTCTCTCTCCCACACCATCTCTCTCTCTTTCTCCCACACCGTCTCTCTCTCTCTCTCCCACACCGTCTCTCTCTCTCTCTTTCTCACACACTGTCTCTCTCTCTCTCTCTTTCTCACACACTGTCTCTCTCTCTCTCTCTTTCTCACACACTGTCTCTCTCTCTCTTTCTCCCACACCATCTCGCTCTCTTTCTTGCACACCGTCTCTCTCTCACACACCATCTCTCTCTCTCACACACTGTCTCTCTCTCTCTCTCTCTCTCTCTCTCTCTCACACACCGTCTCTCTCTCTCACACACACACCATCTCTCTCTCTCTTTCTCACACACCCTCTCTCTCTCTTTCTTTCTCACACGTCTCTCTCTCTTTCTCACACCATCTCTCTCTCTCTCTCTCTCTCTCTCTCTCTCTCTTACACCCTGTCTCTCTCTCTCTCTCACACACACCCTGTCTCTCTCTCTCTAACACACCCCGTCTCTCTCTTTCTCACACAACGTCTCTCTCTCTTTCTCACACACTATCTCTCTCTCTTTCTCACACACTGGCACTCTCTCTCTCTTTCTCACACATCATCTCTCTCTCTTTATCGCACACCATCTCTCTCTTACACACCATCTCTCTTTCTCACACACCATCTCTCCCTCTCTCTTTCTCACACACCGTTCTCTCTCTCTTTCTCACACACTATCTTTCTCTTTCTCACACACCGTCTCTCTCTCTCACACATCGTCTCTCTCTCTCTTTCTCACACACGTCTCTCTCTCTCTCTTTCTCACACACTCTCTTTCTCTCACACACACCACATCTCTCTCTCTTTCTCACACACCGTCTCTCGCTCTCACACACCGTCTCTCTTTCTCTCTTTCTCACACACCGTCTCTCTCTCACACACCACCTCTCTCTCTCTCTTTCTCACACACCATCTCTCTCTCTCTCTTTCCCACACACCGTCTCTCTCTTTCTCACACACCGTCTCTCACTCTATATATATATATATATATATATATATATATATATAACACACTCTGTCTCTCTCTCTAACATACTCTGTCTCTCTCTTTTTCACACACACCATTTCTCTCTCTCTCTTTCTCACACACCATCTGTCTCTCTCTCTCTCTTTCTCACAAACTCTCTCTCTCTTTCTCACACACTGTCTCTCTCTCTCTTTCTCACACACCATCTCTCTCTCTTTCTCACACATTGTCTCTCTCTCTTTCTTACACACTCTCTCTCTCACACACACACACACCATCTCTCTCTTTCTCACACACCGTCTCTCTCTCTCTCTCTCTCTCTCTCTCTGACACCGTCTCTCTCTCACACACCATCTCTCTCTCTCTCACACACCATCTCTCTCTTACTCACACACCGTCTCTCTCTCTTTCTCACACACCATCTCTCTCTCTCTTTCTCACACACCATCTCTCTATCTCTTTCTCACACACCATCTCTCTCTCTTTCTCACACACCATCTCTCTCTCTTTCTCACACACCATCTCTCTCTCTTTCTCACACACCGTCTCTCTCTCTCTCTCTCTCTCTCTCTCTGACACCGTCTCTCTCTCTCTTTCTCACACACCGTCTCTCTCTCTCTCTCTCTCTCTCTCTCTCTCACACACCATCTCTCTCTTTCTTTCTTTCTCACACACCGTCTCTCTCTCACATACCCTGTCTCTTTCTCTCTCACACACCCTGTCTCTCTCTCTAACACACTCTCTCTCTCTCCTTCTCACACACTGGCTCTCTCTCTCTCTTTCTCACACACCATCTCTCTCTCACACACCATCTCTCTCTTTTTCTCACACACCGTCTCTCTCTCTCTTTCTCACACACTATCTTTCTCTTTCAGACACACCGTCTCTCTCTCTCACACATCGTCTCTCTCTCTCTTTCTCACACACCGTCTGTCTCTCTCTCTTTCTCACACACCGTTTCTCCCTCTCTCACACACACACACACCATCTCTCTTTCTCACACACTCTCTCTCTTTCTCACACAATGTCTCTCTCTCTCTTTCTCACACACTGTCTCTCTCTCTTTCTCACACACTATCTTTCTCTTTCACACACACCGTCTCTCTCTCTCACACATCGTCTCTCTCTCTCTTTCTCACACACCGTCTCTCTCTCTCTCTTTCTCACACACCATCTCTCTCTCTCTCTTTCTCACACACAATCTGTCTCTCTCTCTCTTTCTCACAAACTCTCTCTCTCTTTCTCACACACTGTCTCTCTCTCTCTTTCTCACACACCATCTCTCTCTCTTTCTCACACATTGTCTCTCTCTCTTTCTTACACACTCTCTCTCTCACACACACACACACCATCTCTCTCTTTCTCACACACCGTCTCTCTCTCTCTCTCTCTCTGACACCGTCTCTCTCTCACACACCATCTCTCTCTCTCTCACACACCATCTCTCTCTTACTCACACACCGTCTCTCTCTCTTTCTCACACACCATCTCTCTCTCTCTTTCTCACACACCATCTCTCTATCTCTTTCTCACACACCATCTCTCTCTCTTTCTCACACACCATCTCTCTCTCTTTCTCACACACCATCTCTCTCTCTTTCTCACACACCGTCTCTCTCTCTCTCTCTCTCTCTCTCTGACACCGTCTCTCTCTCTCTTTCTCACACACCGTCTCTCTCTCTCTCTCTCTCTCTCTCACACACCATCTCTCTCTTTCTTTCTTTCTCACACACCGTCTCTCTCTCACATACCCTGTCTCTTTCTCTCTCACACACCCTGTCTCTCTCTCTAACACACTCTCTCTCTCTCCTTCTCACACACTGGCTCTCTCTCTCTCTTTCTCACACACCATCTCTCTCTCACACACCATCTCTCTCTTTTTCTCACACACCGTCTCTCTCTCTCTTTCTCACACACTATCTTTCTCTTTCAGACACACCGTCTCTCTCTCTCACACATCGTCTCTCTCTCTCTTTCTCACACACCGTCTGTCTCTCTCTCTTTCTCACACACCGTTTCTCCCTCTCTCACACACACACACACCATCTCTCTCTCTCTTTCTCACACACGCCTCTCTCTCTCTCTCTTTCTCACACACTCTCTTTCTCTCACACACACACCATCTCTCTCTCTCTCTTTCTCACACACCGTCTCTCTCTCTCACACACTGTCTCTCTTTCTCACACACCGTCTCTCTCTCACACACCACATCTCTCTCACACACCACATCTCTCTCTCTCTCTTTCTCACACACCATCTCTCTCTCTCTCTTTCCCACACACCGTCTCTCTCTTTCTCACACACCGTCTCTCACTCTATATATATATATATATATATATATAAAACACACTCTGTCTCTCTCTCTAACATACTCTGTCTCTCTCTTTTTCACACACACCATTTCTCTCTCTCTCTTTCTCACACACCATCTCTCTCTCTCTCTCTCTTTCTCACAAACTCTCTCTCTCTTTCTCACACACTGTCTCTCTCTCTCTTTCTCACACACCATCTCTCTCTCTTTCTCACACATTGTCTCTCTCTCTTTCTTACACACTCTCTCTCTCACACACACACACACCATCTCTCTCTTTCTCACACACCGTCTCTCTCTCTCTCTCTCTCTCTCTCTCTCTCTGACACCGTCTCTCTCTCACACACCATCTCTCTCTCTCTCACACACCATCTATCTCTTACTCACACAGCGTCTCTCTCTCTCTCTCTCTTTCTCACACACCATCTCTCTCTCTCTTTCTCACACACCATCTCTCTCTCTTTCTCACACACCATCTCTCTCTCTTTCTCACACACCATCTCTCTCTCTTTCTCACACACCATCTCTCTCTCTTTCTCACACACCGTCTCTCTCTCTCTCTCTCTGACACCGTCTCTCTCTCTCTCTTTCTCACACACCGTCTCTCTCTCTCTCTCTCTCTCTCTCTCTCACACCATCTCTCTCTTTCTTTCTTTCTCACACACCGTCTCTCTCTCACATACCCTGTCTCTTTCTCTCTCACACACCCTGTCTCTCTCTCTAACACACTCTCTCTCTCTCCTTCTCACACACTGGCTCTCTCTCTCTCTTTCTCACACACCATCTCTCTCTCACACACCATCTCTCTCTTTTTCTCACACACCGTCTCTCTCTCTCTTTCTCACACACTATCTTTCTCTTTCAGACACACCGTCTCTCTCTCTCACACATCGTCTCTCTCTCTCTTTCTCACACACCGTCTGTCTCTCTCTCTCTTTCTCACACACCGTTTCTCCCTCTCTCACACACACACACCATCTCTCTTTCTCACACACTCTCTCTCTTTCTCACACAATGTCTCTCTCTCTCTTTCTCACACACTGTCTCTCTCTCTTTCTCACACACCGTCTCTCTCTCTTTCTCACACACCATCTCTCTCTCTTTTTCACACACCGTCTCTCTCTCTTTTTCACACACCGTCTCTCTCTCTTTCTCACACACCATCTCTCTCTCACACACACTGTCTCTCTCTCTCTTTCACACACACCATCTCTCTCACACACTATCTCTCTCTCTCACACACATACTGTCTCTCTCTCTCTTTCTCACACACTGTCTCTCTCTCTCTCTTTCTCACACACCGTCTCTCTCTCTCTCTCTCTCTCTCTCAGACACCGTCTCTCTCTCTCTTTCTCACACACCGTCTCTCTCTCTCTCTCTCTCTCTCACACACCATCTCTCTCTTTCTTTCTCACACACCGTCTCTCTCTCACATACCCTGTCTCTTTCTCTCTCACACACCCTGTCTCTCTCTCTAACACACTGGCTCTCTCTCTCTCTTTCTCACACACCATCTCTCTCTCACACACCATCTCTCTCTCTTTCTCACACACCGTCTCTCTCTCTCTTTCTCACACACTATCTTTCTCTTTCAGACACACCGTCTCTCTCTCTCACACATCGTCTCTCTCTCTCTTTCTCACACACCGTCTGTCACTCTCTCTTTCTCACACACCGTTTCTCCCTCTCTCACACACACACACTATCTCTCTCTCTTTTTCACACACCGTCTCTCTCTCTTTTTCACACACCGTCTCTCTCTCTTTCTCACACACCATCACTCTCTCTCTCTTTCTTACACACTGTCTCTCTCTCTCTCTCTTTCTCACACACCATCTCTCTTTCTCTCACACTGTCTCTCTCTCTCTCTCTTTCTCACACACCATCTCTCACACACTATCTCTCTCTCTCTTTCTCACACACCATCTCTCTCTCACACACACTGTCTCTCTCTCTCTTTCACACACACCATCTCTCTCACACACTATCTCTCTCTCTCACACACATACTGTCTCTCTCTCTCTTTCTCACACACTGTCTCTCTCTCTCTCTTTCTCACACACCATCTCTCTATCTTTCTCACACACCATCTCTCTCTCTCTTTCTCACACACTGTCTCTCTTTCTCACACACTGTCTCTCTCTCTCTCTCTTTCTCACACACCATCTCTCACACACTATCTCTCTCTCTCTTTCTCACACACCATCTCTCTCTCACACACACTGTCTCTCTCTCTCTTTCACACACACCATCTCTCTCACACACTATCTCTCTCTCTCACACACATACTGTCTCTCTCTCTCTTTCTCACACACTGTCTCTCTCTCTCTCTTTCTCACACACCATCTCTCTATCTTTCTCACACACTGTCTCTCTCTCACACACTGTCTCTCTCTCTCTCCCACACCATCTCTCTCTCTTTCTCCCACACCGTCTCTCTCTCTCTCTCCCACACCGTCTCTCTCTCTCTCTTTCTCACACACTGTCTCTCTCTCTCTCTCTTTCTCACACACTGTCTCTCTCTCTCTCTCTTTCTCACACACTGTCTCTCTCTCTCTTTCTCCCACACCATCTCGCTCTCTTTCTTGCACACCGTCTCTCTCTCACACACCATCTCTCTCTCTCACACACTGTCTCTCTCTCTCTCTCTCTCTCTCTCTCTCTCTCTCTCACACACCGTCTCTCTCTCTCACACACACACCATCTCTCTCTCTCTTTCTCACACACCCTCTCTCTCTCTTTCTTTCTCACACGTCTCTCTCTCTTTCTCACACCATCTCTCTCTCTCTCTCTCTCTCTCTCTCTCTCTCTTACACCCTGTCTCTCTCTCTCTCTCACACACACCCTGTCTCTCTCTCTCTAACACACCCCGTCTCTCTCTTTCTCACACAACGTCTCTCTCTCTTTCTCACACACTATCTCTCTCTCTTTCTCACACACTGGCACTCTCTCTCTCTTTCTCACACATCATCTCTCTCTCTTTATCGCACACCATCTCTCTCTTACACACCATCTCTCTTTCTCACACACCATCTCTCCCTCTCTCTTTCTCACACACCGTTCTCTCTCTCTTTCTCACACACTATCTTTCTCTTTCTCACACACCGTCTCTCTCTCTCACACATCGTCTCTCTCTCTCTTTCTCACACACGTCTCTCTCTCTCTCTCTTTCTCACACACTCTCTTTCTCTCACACACACAACATCTCTCTCTCTTTCTCACACACCGTCTCTCGCTCTCACACACCGTCTCTCTTTCTCTCTTTCTCACACACCGTCTCTCTCTCACACACCACCTCTCTCTTTCTCACACACCATCTCTCTTTCTCACACACCGTCTCTCTCTTTCTCACACACTGTCTCTCTCTCTATATATATATAACACACTCTGTCTCTCTCTCTAACATACTTTGTCTCTCTTTCTCACACACACCATTTCTCTCTCTCTCTTTCTCACACACCATCTTTCTCTCTCTCTCTTTCTCACAAACTATCTCTCTCTCTTTCTCACACACCGTCTCTCTCTCACACACTGACTCTCGCTCTCTCTCTTTCTCGCACACCATCTCTCTCTCTTTCTCACACACCGTCTCTCTCTCTCTTTCTCACACACCATCTCTCTCTCTCTCACACACCATCTCTCTCTCTCTCACACACCATCTCTCTCTTTCTCACACACCATCTCTCTCTTTCTCACACACCGTCTCTCTCTCTCAGACACCATCTCTCTCTCTCTTTCTCACACACCGTCTCTCTCTCACATACCCTGTCTCTCTCTCTCACACACCATCTCTCTCTTTCTCTCTTTCTCACACACCGTCTCTCTCTCACATACCCTGTCTCTTTCTCTCTCACACACCCTGTCTGTCTCTCTAACGCACTCTCTCTCTCTCTTTCTCACACACTGGCTCTCTCTCTCTCTTTCTCACACACCATCTCTCTCTCACACACACCATCTCTCTCTCTTTCTCACACACCATCTCTCCCTCTCTCTTTCTCACACACCGTCTCTCTCTCTTTCTCACACACTATCTTTCTCTTTCACACACACCGTCTCTCTCTCTCTCTTTCTCACACACCGTCTCTCTCTCTCTTTCTCACACACCGTCTCTCTCTCTCTCTTTCTCACACACCATCTCTCTCTCTCTTTCTCACACACCGTCTCTCTCTCTCACACACTGTCTCTCTTTCTCACACACCGTCTCTCTCTCACACACCACATCTCTCTCTCTCTCTTTCTCACACACGTCTCTCTCTCTCACACACTGTCTCTCTTTCTCACACACCGTCTCTCTCTCTCTCTCTCTTTCTCACACACCATCTCTCTCTCTCTCTTTCCCACACACCGTCTCTCTCTTTCTCACACACCGTCTCTCACTCTATATATATATATATATATATATATATATAACACACTCTGTCTCTCTCTCTAACATACTCTGTCTCTCTCTTTTTCACACACACCATTTCTCTCTCTCTCTCTTTCTCACACACCATCTCTCTCTCTCTCTTTCTCACAAACTCTCTCTCTCTTTCTCACACACTGTCTCTCTCTCACACACTGACTCTCTCTCTCTCTCTTTCTCACACACCATCTCTCTCTCTTTCTCACACATTGTCTCTCTCTCTTTCTCACGCACTCTCTCTCTCACACACACACACCATCTCTTTCTTTCTCACACATCGTCTCTATCTCTCTCTCTCCCTCTCAGACATCGTCTCTCTCTCTCTCACACACCGTCTCTCTCTCTCTCTCTCTCACACACCATCTCTCTCTTTCTCATACACCGTCTCTCTCTCTTTCTCACACACCGTCTCTCTCTCTCTCTCTCTCTCTCTCTCTCTCAGACACCGTCTCTCTCTCTTTCTCACACACCGTCTCTCTCTCTCTCACACACCATTTCTCTCTTTCTCACACACCGTCTCTCTCACACACCCTGTCTCTCTCTCTCTCTAACAAACTTTGTCTCTCTCTATCTCACACACTGTCTCTCTCACTCACACATCATCTCTCTCTCTCTCTTTCTCACATACCCTCTCTCTCTCTCTCTCTCTCTCTTTCTCACACACTGGCTCTCTCTCTCTTTCTTTCTCACACACCATCTCTCTCTCTTTCTCACACACCATCTCTCTCTCACACACCATCTCTTTTTCTTTCTCACACACCATCTCTCCCTCTCTCTTTCTCACACACCGTCTCTCTCTCTCTCACACACCGTCTCTCTCTCTCTCTCACACACCGTCTCTCTCTCTCTCTTTCTCACACACCATCTCTCTCTCTCTTTCTCACACACCGTCTCTCTCTTTCTCACACACGTCTCTCTCTCTCTCTCTCTCTCTCTCTCTTTCTCAAACACTCTCTCTCACACACACACCATCTCTCTCTCTCTTTCTCACACACCATCTCTCTCTCTCACACACCGTCTCTCTTTCTCTCTTTCTCACACACCGTCTCTCTCTCACACACCACCTCTCTCTCTCTCTCTCTCTCTCTTTCTCACACACCATCTCTCTCTCTCTTTCTCACACACCATCTCTCTCTCTCTTTCTCACACACTCTCTTTCTCTCACACACACACCATCTCTCTCTCTTTCTCACACACCGTCTCTCTCTCTCACACACCGTCTCTCTTTCTCTCTTTCTCACACACCATCTCTCTCTCTCTTTCTCACACACCGTCTCTCTCTTTCTCACACACCGTCTCTCTCTTTCTCACACACCGTCTCTCTCTTTCTCACACACTGTCTCTCTCTCTATATATATATATATAACACACTCTGTCTCTCTCTCTCTAACATACTTTGTATCTCTCTTTCTCACACACACCATTTCTCTTTCTCTCTTTCTCACACACCATCTCTCTCTCTCTCTCTTTCTCACAAACTATCTATCTCTCTTTCTCACACACCGTCTCACTCTCACACACTGACTCTCGCTCTCTCTCTTTCTCACACACTGTCTCTCTCTCTTTCTTACACACTCTCTCTCTCACACACACACACCATCTCTCTCTTTCTCACACACCGTCTCTCTCTCTCTCTCTCTCTCAGACACCGTCTCTCTCTCTCTTTCTCACACACCATCTCTCTCTCTCACACACCATCTCTCTCTTTCTCACACACCGTCTCTCTCTCTCTCTCTCAGACACCATCTCTCTCTCTCTTTCTCACACACCGTCTCTCTCTCTCTCTCTCTCTCTCACACACCATCTCTCTCTTTCTCTCTTTCTCACACACCGTCTCTCTCTCACATACCGTCTCTCTCTCTCTCACAAACCATCTCTCTCTTTCTCTCTTTCTCACACACCGTCTCTCTCTCTCACATACCCTGTCTCTTCCTCTCTCACACACCCTGTCTCTCTCTCTAACACACTCTCTCTCTCTCACACACTGGCTCTCTCTCTCTCTTTCTCACACACCATCTCTCTCTCACACACCATCTCTCTCTCTTTCTCACACACCATCTCTCTCTCTTTATCGCACACCATCTCTCTCTTACACACCATCTCTCTTTCTCACACACCATCTCTCCCTCTCTCTTTCTCACACACCGTTCTCTCTCTCTTTCTCACACACTATCTTTCTCTTTCTCACACACCGTCTCTCTCTCTCACACATCGTCTCTCTCTCTCTTTCTCACACACGTCTCTCTCTCTCTCTCTTTCTCACACACTCTCTTTCTCTCACACACACACCATCTCTCTCTTTCTCACACATAGTCTCTCTCTCTCACACACCGTCTCTCTTTCTCACACACCGTCTCTCTCTCACACACCACCTCTCTCTCTCTCTCTTTCTCACACACCATCTCTCTTTCTCACACACCGTCTCTCTCTTTCTCACACACTGTCTCTCTCTCTATATATATATAACACACTCTGTCTCTCTCTCTAACATACTTTGTCTCTCTTTCTCACACACACCATTTCTCTCTCTTTCTCACACACCATCTCTCTCTCTCTCTTTCTCACAAACTATCTCTCTCTCTTTCTCACACACCGACTCTCGCTCTCTCTCTTTCTCACACACCATCTCTCTCTCTTTCTCACACACCGTCTCTCTCTCTCTTCCTCACACACCATCTCTCTCTCTCTTTCTCACATACCATCTCTCTCTTTCTCACACACCATCTCTCTCTTTCTCACACACCGTCTCTCTCTCTCTCTCTCTCAGACACCATCTCTCTCTCTCTTTCTCACACACCGTCTCTCTCTCACATACCCTGTCTCTCTCTCTCTCACACACCATCTCTCTCTTTCTCTCTTTCTCACACACCGTCTCTCTCTCACATACCCTGTCTCTTTCTCTCTCACACACCCTGTCTCTCTCTCTAACACACTCTCTCTCTCTCTTTCTCACACACTGGCTCTCTCTCTCTCTTTCTCACACACCATCTCTCTCTCACACACCATCTCTCTCTCTTTCTCACACACCATCTCTCCCTCTCTCTTTCTCACACACCGTCTCTCTCTCTCTCACACACTATCTTTCTCTTTCACACACACCGTCTCTCTCTCTCACACATCGTCTCTCTCTCTCTTTCTCACACACCGTCTCTCTCTTTCTCTTTCTCACACACCATCTCTCTCTCTTTTTCTCACACACGCCTCTCTCTCTCTCTCTCTTTCTCACACACTCTCTCTCTCTCTCTCTTTCTCACACACTCTCTTTCTCTCACACACACACCATCTCTCTCTCTCTCTTTCTCACACACCGTCTCTCTCTCTCACACACTGTCTCTCTTTCTCTCTTTCTCACACACCATCTCTCTCTCACACACCACATCTCTCTCTCTCTCTATCTCACACACTGTCTCTCTCACTCACACACACCATCTCTCTCTCTCTCTATAACACACACTGTCTCTCTCTTTCTCACACACCCTCTCTCTCTCTCTCTCTCTCTTTCTTTCTCACACACCATCTCTCTCTCTTTCTCACACACCATCTCTCTCTCACACACCATCTCTTTTTCTTTCTCACACACCATCTCTCCCTCTCTCTTTCTCACACACCGTCTCTCTCTCTCTTTCTCACACACCGTCTCTCTCTCTCTTTCTCACACACCGTCTCTCTCTCTCTCTCAAACACTCTCTTTCTCTCACACACACACCATCTCTCTCTCTCTCTTTCTCACACACCATCTCTCTCTCACACACCGTCTCTCTTTCTCTCTTTCTCACACACCGTCTCTCTCTCACAAACCACCTCTCTCTCTTTCTCACACATAATCTCTCTCTCTCTTTCTCACACACCAACTCTCTCTCTCTCTTTCTCACACATCATCTCTCTCTCTCTCTCTTTCTCATACACCATCTCTCTCTCTCTCTCTCTCTCTCACACACCGTCTCTCTCTCACACACCACCTCTCTCTCTCTCTCTTTCTCACACACCATCTCTCTCTCTCTTTCTCACACACCATCTCTCTCTTTCTCTCTCTCTCTCTCTCTCACACATTATCTCTCTCACACATCATCTCTCTCTTTCTCATACACCGTCTCTCTCTCTCTTTCTCACAAGTCATCTCTCCCTCTCTTTCTCACACACCGTCTCTCTTTCTAACACACTCTGTCTCTCTTTCTCACAAACCATCTCTCTCTCTTTCTCATACACCATCTCTCTCTCACACACCATCTCTCTTTCTTTCTCACACACCATCTCTCCCTCTCTCTTTCTCACACACCGGCTCTCTCTCTCACGCACTATCTTTCTCTCTCTCACACACCGTCTCTCTCTCTTTCTCACACACCATCTCTCTCTCTCTTTCACACACACTCTCTTTCTCTCACACACACACCATCTCTCTTTCTTTCTCACACACCATCTCTCTCTCTCACACACCACCTCTCTCTCTCTCTTTCTCACACACCGTCTCTCTCTCTCTTTCTCACGCACTCTTTTTCTCTTTCTCACACACCGTCTCTCTCACACACCGTCTCTCTCTCTCTTTCTCACACACCGTCTCTCTCTCTCTTTCTCACACACCGTCTCTCTCTCTCTCTCTTTCTCACACACCATCTCTCTCTCTCTTTCACACACACTCTCTTTCTCTCACACACACACCATCTCTCTCTCTCTCTTTCTCACACACCATCTCTCTCTCTCACACACATCATCTCTCTCTTTCTCACACATCATCTCTCTCTCTTTTTCATACACCATCTCTCTCTCTCTCTTTCGCACACTCACACACCGTCTCTCTTTCTAACACACTCTGTCTCTCTTTCTCACAAACCATCTCTCTCTCTCTCTCTCTCTTTCTCACACACCATCTCTCTCTCTCTTTCTCACACACCATCTCTCTCTCTCTTTCTCACACACCATCTCTCTCTCTCTCACACACCCTGTCTCTCTCTCTCTCACACACACTGTCTCTCTCACTCACACACCGTCTCTCTCTCTCTATATATAACACATTCTGTCTCTCTCTCTAACATACTCTGTCTCTCTCTTTCTCACATACACCATTTCTGTCTCTCTCTTTCTCACACACCATCTCTCTCTCTCTCTCTCTCTCTCTCTTTCTCACACACCATCTCTCTCTCTTTCTCACACACCATCTCTCTCTCACACACTGTCTCTCTCTCTCTTTCTCACAGACTGTCTCTCTCTTTCTCACACACTCTCTCACACACACACCATCTCTCTCTTTATCACACACGTCTCTCTCTCTCTCTCTTTCTCAAACACTCTCTTTCTCTCACACACACACCATCTCTCTCTCTCTCTCTTTCTCACACACCATCTCTCTCTCTCACACACCGTCTCTCTTTCTCTCTTTCTCACACACCGTCTCTCTCTCACACACCACCTCTCTCTCTCACACACCATCTCTCTCTCTCTTTCTCACACACCATCTCTCTCTCTCTTTCTCACACACCTTCTCTCTCTTTCTCACACACCATCTCTCTCTCTCTCTCTCTCTCTCTCTCTCACACACCAACTCTCTCTCTCTCTTTCTCACACATCATCTCTCTCTCTTTCTCATACACCATCTCTCTCTCTCTCTCACACACCGTCTCTCTCTCACACACCACCTCTCTCTCTCTCTCGTTCTCACACACCATCTCTCTCTCTCTTTCTCACACACCATCTCTCTCTCTCTGTCTCTCTCTCTCTCACACACACCAA